>APFE030281708.1:11493-93793 GCA_000404065.3 Pinus taeda | reverse complement strand
TTTCATTATTCTTACAAAGAATTTGAAACAATAGTTTATATACTTTTTATTTATTTAATAATTGAAACAATGGTTGAGTGTATATTTATTATGATTTCTTATTATATTTTAACATCCAAAAAAAATATCATTATTTTCATTATTCTTACAAAGAAATTCATTAAAATTTGGGGCATATATATTACAATTTCCCAAAATATCATTGTTTTACATTTATCTTTCCCTTTACTGGGTTAAAATCTTTCCCTTTACTGGGTTAAAAAATCAAAAGTATTAAATGATTTTTAATGAATTTTGTCCTTTACTTCGATTCAGAAAGCATAGGTGTTCCATGATTTTAAATGAAGACAATGGAGCTCATTCATAAAAGAGGGGTTTTTGAAGAGCCTCATGAATACCTTTATTTGTTTTTAAAACTAATCTGCTCTTAAATAAAATAAGCATGTTTTCATATATCCTCAATAAACATGTGAACATTGTTTACTTTTAATAGAAACGTGACATGGTTTGGAAAACAAGGTTTGTTTGTCACTAAAAGACATGCATAGATATAACATGAATGTAGATAATAAGTCGGTTACATGGTTGGAAAAATAAAAGTGATTGAGCTTTAAATAACATGCTTCTGGATGGAAATGTAATGGACATGAATGATAAAGATTTTTATGAATATTAATATTATTATTAATGATATAAATTAATAAATAATTTTTAAAGTCATTAATGAATTATTATAAAAATAATTTATTTTATTTAATTAATTCAACTTTATTATTATATTAAATTAAATTTTTTAAAATAATAGTGAATAATATATATATATATAAAATGTTGATAAATTTAGTTTACTTAAATTTAATTTTGGCAATAATATTTTGAATGTATAACTAGTATATTATATAATAATATTATTTCTAAATGAATGAAAAGATTTAACAATTTTCTCAAATATTATAAATTTTTTATGTATCTAAAAGAGAGAAGAGAACAATCAATTTGTTTATTAATAAACCAAATAAACCAAAATAACTTATCCAAACTAATATAAAGAATAATATTTCAAAATCATTGACTTATCAATAAATTATAAATATTTTTAATAAATAATTATATAATATAATAATATATTAATATATTATAATATATATTATTAATTATTCAACATATAATAATAAAAATAAAAATTCGCTGAAAATCAATTTCACCGAACTACTTACAACAATTTTTCATTCTCACTTTAAAATTGAAAAATAAATTACAACTCACATATCTAACCATTAAATCTTCACATGTCTCTTCACTGCCCATCTACCTAAGATAACACATCTATAAGTACCTAAGACTAACCATCTACCTAAGGTAACACATCTATAATTACATAAGACATAAATTCCAAAAGCCAAGGTACAAAAAGTGACCAACATCACTAATATAATTTAACAATAAGTGCCCAAAGATATGATTACGGCATCTCAACATTTAAATAACTCCCAAACTCAAGGTACAAAATGGTGGGGCCAATGGTGCGTGCCTATACAAAACGCACAGCCAAATCCTCAACACGCTAAACCATTATAAAATATTCCAAGGGCATCTTTGTAACTTTTGCATTAGGGCATATAGGAAGGGGAAAACACAATAATTAAAAAACCTAAGGACATCTTCGTAACTTTTGCACTAGGGCATCTAGGAGGGGAAAAACACAATAATCAAAAAAATTCTAAGGACATCTGTGTAACTTTTGTATTCCTAAAATAGTGATAGAAAAGATTCTAAGGGAACCTATGAAGGGTACTTCCTAACTTTTTTCGCAAAGTGCCCTTTAAAGAAATGAACTATGAGTTTGAGGAATTATTGTTTTTAGAGGTATATAAATTGCTTTTTGCAGCATGTAATTAGATAAAGAGGACCCACTGAAAAGGGCACCCCACTTGTAATTTATCATGATAAAATCCACTAGAAAGGTCTATAGTCCAAGTCATAAACCACAAAAAACAAATAAACAAGGCAAACGCCAGACCAGCTTGTTGATTGCCACTACCACTACGGGGCCACCCTTTATTGGTTACACCAAAAGGCAACAAGCAACTTAAATTCCCATTCATTGGATAACACAAACCAGCAAAATTTCCACCATGCCCCTCCAGTGGCAACGAGTGTTGTAGTGGAGCTTCTCCATCCATAATTAAATTAAATTTGACTTCTCCTTGCTGATTGAGGCATTTTAACCTTTAAAAATCTATCTCATCCCGCGTGGGAATGGCATGGCCACATGATAAGGCTTTCCAATAACAGATCTCCACCGTTCCACGCGCCATTCAAAGACTGTGAATTACAGTTAGAAAGGTTTGATGGGGAGGGTGGTCATGCAGATTTAGGTGGGGAGGGGAAGGAAAATTTATATCAAAAAGAATAGAGGGCCACCTCCACCACGTGGATAATTGCAGTGCTGTCGGTCTAGTGTTGGCTGGATGGAATCCCTTACGGTTTTCTGGCTGCCCTGATACTGTATAGGGCAATGGCATTAACATACCTTTCAGAAAGTCAGGGGAAGCACCAACCTGTACTGTTTGTTATGAACAACCCTTTAACCCATGCAATTGTGCCGTGTAGTAAAGGTTCACAAATGCTGATGGCCCATGTTTACTATTCAGAAAATCTGATGCGAAAATCAAGCCAAAGAATGGATTCCTTTAGAAAAAGCAGCGACTATATACCAATCGGAATCTCCCGGGCCATTGGGTGCAGGAGAATTATGAATGATGAAAACAGAGGCGTGCTTCACGAAATTTCAGTGCACGTTTGACACACTATCTAGGCCTATTTAATAATATTCACAAACAGCCTTTTTGTGTTAAAAGGCTTTTTTTTTTTAATGTTACTGTGCATAGTGGGGTTGCACATAAATTCTGGACTGATAACCCTCTTTTCTTTGGATTCCAGTGTGCCTCTTTCTCTTTCTTCTTCTTCCTCTTATTGCTGCATATCAGACTTATGGTAGCTTGCAGGCTGCAGCTAAAATCTCTGGAGGAGAAGAAATGGTGAAGTTTTCTAAGCAGCTCGAGGCCCAGTTGATACCAGAGTGGAAAGGGGCATTTGTTAATTACAGGTTATTGAAAAAGGACATTAAGAAAATCAAGCTCCTTCGTAAGAATGAGTCTTGGAATAAAGCTCATGATTCTGCAGAGGGGTTCAGCTGCTCAAAATTGGAATCCGTTATAGAATTTTTGAAAGAAAAGACCAAAGCTTGGTTGCCAAAAGCCTCCAGCCATGGTGATGCCATTCAGGTGACCCTAAGATCTATATATAAAATATATATAGAACTTGCAGAATGTTGATGGGCTACAATAGTTTTTCATATAAAGTTTGGTTGTTTAAAAACATTTCTCACCACCAAATTGTTGGAGAATGTGAATAATTTTACGTTGGTTTCTCAGGAGGAAAAGGTTTGTTTGCTGATACGTGATTATGGCTGTTTTTCATAATTTATTTTGGTTCTGTAGCCTTGGATCTATCGATTGTCTATTATAAGCTTTTCTGGAAGATTGTGGAATTTGGCGTTTTGTTGAGATCTCACACTCACAAGCTGAGAAAATAGCGTGTGATGAATTTGTTACAGTAAGGAATTTGTCTTGTTCTCTGTGTGCAGCTTTACTTATTTTTGAAAGAAAGTAGAAGGAAACTTCTGGTGGTTTTTCATGTTTTCAACGATAAAAACCTGTACTGCGCATGTCTGCTAGATTGTCTTGTATTTATATGTTACAAGATGTAAACTTTGAAGGTGATGATTGTCTTGTATGTAACATACCTGTACTGCTGTCTGCAAGATTGTATTTATATGTTACAAGGTGTAAACATTGAAAGTGATGATTTTATTGTATTTATATGATACAGGGTGCAAAACTTTGGAGGTGATGATTGATGTTAAAAGACATAGCTAATTACATTCAATTACACTTTTTTTATCATCATAGTTTTTAGTTTTTTTTGGTTATTATCATCAGAGGTAAATGAACTATCAAAATTTTTTATCGCTTGATGTTACTAGATATAGCTAGTTACATTTAATTATATTATTTTAAAAACTGTGTTGCTATTATCACATGTAAATGAATCATCAAAATTTTTGTTAGCATTATTGGAAGATTCCATAAAAAAACTAACAAAAATAGAATGGATAAGAACCAACCAAAATAGAATGGACAAAGTCACCTATTAAATTTAAGCTAACTATCAAAATCATAAACAAATAATATGGAATATGAATTATATTTCATGTATTTTGAAGAACGACTCGTCTCAAGTGTTTCCATATTGCATTTTGGTATCCTGGCCATGAAAATATTTTCTTTATACTGGCATTTGAAGTTGTTTCATTGAAGATTTTGATTTGCATGTGAGAGTTTATTGCAGAGCCACAAATTGTAACAGTACTGATCAATGTGTACTGGAGAACGCCGGTTCCAAATTGTTGTGATATATGGTTACACAGGCCGTGAATTGCTTCAGGAAAAAATTATGTCGGTTAGAGAAAGTTGATGACAAGACTGATTTTCATGGGGTTATTAGTATCAGAAATGAAACAAAAATTGGTGTTGAAGTATATTGGTGTTGAAGTATATTTTTCTAATTTCTTTTGTTGTTTATAAATTTTTCAGAGATTTGAATTTTGAACCTCAGAATTTACCTAACATTTTATGTCACAATTATCACTAATTAAACTGCCTTAATAAGCTGTTTCGTTGTTTACAGTTATTTAGAGGGAATTGTGAGTATTAGCTTTAGCTTGATAGTTTGTTGATATCTTCTTTTAACAGGTTGAGACGTAAAGACTATTAGCATTCCCCACTGTCAATGAGTGACTTGAATCCAGCAAAGAATTTTGAGTATTGTATTTCTATTGGCAACTTTTTGGCCATTTTCAACCTGTGTGAATCAGCGAAATTAATTTAATATGGGCTCACTGTCAGCATGCTTTGATTTGATTTATATAAAATGTTTACATTGATTTCGTAGTTGTGAAGGGATTGGAAAAATAGTCAATTTGAAAAGATAGGTGTAAAAGAAAAAGGTCTTTTAAGAGGTGTACAACCAGGAGCACAATAGTTACGTGTATCTTTTGGGAGAATATTGCTTTCACAACTAAAATTGCGTTAAAGCACTAACGCCCAAAGTGCGATCATACATGGAGATGTGATGTGTCGCTACTTTATAGATTGCTTTTCTTTCTTTTAATATTTCTTTTAAAAGTAGTTGTGGTTGTTGAAGGCTAACTGTAACGTCTCATTTTTTTTTTTGATTAAAATTTGTTGACATGGACGTTCATCCAGGTACGTCGCAGCATCTCGGCCTCTACTAGAGGAGCCGTGTACGAAACAGTGTTGATACAGCTCTTTGAACAGGCAGACGCTGCTAAGGCCTTCTTTGCAAGGCTGGATGCAGAGTTGAACAAAGTAAATGAATTCTACAAAAGGAAGGAAGCAGAGTTTCTGGAAAGGGGAGAAACATTGAAGAGGCAAACGCAAATCTTGATCGACCTCAAAGCCATCCTCAACGATCAAGGGTCGTCCAAGAAATCATCTTCGGGCCATGGAGGGATCGAGAGCGGTTCAGACTCCAGCAGATATGGAGGGCGGTCGACCCCGAGCGAGGGTAGGGCTCTTTGCCCTTTTTTCTCATATATATATATACACACGGTGCTAAAAGTATTCAGCTGTAGCGTATTAATGGTACTATATACATAGTTGGGAGTAGAAAAAACTTGAGCACTCAGAAAAATCAGACTAATCTTATTCCGATTGTTCCGAGGTATGAAGCAAATATGAAGGGAAGGGTGATATATGAGGGCTATGGTTTTTGGCCGACAGAACTCAGGTTGATTGTATATTTGAGAAATGGTTAGGAGAGGGATTAAACAATGGATCTTTTATCATCAGATTCTTAGATATCTCTGAAACAATCGATATAAAAACGTTGTTAATTAATGTTGTCTGGAGTATAAGTTTATTAATATGGTTGGGCTGTATGATTTTTAGGTGTTATAAGAGTTTTTGATGGTATTGGATTTATTTCTACTATAAAAATTATTCAAATATTCTAATAATCAGATTTTTTCTTAAAAAACTCCAAATTCGAAATTGATGTATATTGTTTATATTATCCATCTGTATCTTTCCATTAATCTATTACCCAACTAAAATTAGAGAGATGCCTTTTTGTGAGTTTTTTTGGCATTTCTTATGTAAATTACAAATTATGGTAATATTTTGGAATTTAAGAATCAGAAAAGAGATTAATGTTTTCACCTTTTTGGTTTCTGACTATCAAATTCAGAGATATTTTCAAATCTACGATCTACCTAAGTCCAGCCCCGCTCCTATATATGGTTATTGTTTTTCATGATTGGTATTATTGGAATCAATTGAGTCTGAGAAATGTTCGGTGTGAATTTGATTCTACAGACGGAAGTGTCGCGGGCGAAAAGGAGGGCGAAAAGGAGGACGAAGATGTCGTTGCAGCTGTTTTTGAAAAGAACGGCGTTACATTTGTGGATTCTCCTTCTCGTCTCTCCGGGAATCGGTCGAAGACCAAAAAGGGGAACGCCAAATTATACGTGAAAGGCAAATCGGGGAGCGCGGGCAGTGCAAGAGTCGGCAACACCTTAAGTCGGCAGATGAGGGTCGACATTCCGGCGACCACTCCGTCCCTAACCGTTTCGGCCATTACGCAAATGCTGTGGGAAGATTTGGTGCAGAATCAATCTGCCAAGAAGGATGAAGCAGCGTTTCAGGGAGGATCAGGCAGCACCAGAATTAATAAGAAGAAGATGCAGCATGCCGAGAAAATGATACGTGGAGCTTTTGTAGAGCTCTACAAAGGCCTTGGCTTGCTCAAAACCTACAGGTTGGTTGGTCATATTATATACAGACCTTCAGAGTTCACTAGTGCTCGTATTAATAATGGGGCATACTTAAGTGATAGTAGAGTTCAGGGATTTCAGGAATATATAGGAAATAATCTAATGATAAGGAAAAGGGTAAATTGTTTGACCTTTTTTTTTCCCTGAAGGTTAGATTTTGGGATATTTCAAAATTCTGTCATTAAGTATAAGTTCAAGATTAATAATGCATGTATTAGCTTAATAATCATAAATCTAAACAGTGACTGTTTTTTCCGAGTAAATTGATTAATTGATAGTGATTTTGTTGGCATGGCAGTTCCTTGAACATGGTTGCCTTTGGGAAGATACTAAAGAAATTTGACAAGGTAATCTAAGTTTAAATATTTCTCTTTAAAATTTTAATTTTATTTTTTATTTTTTTGGTGTTGTGTTGTGTTGTGTTGTGTATTTTATATTATTTTCATTTTTTTTTAAAGATGGGAGAAAAGTTTAGATTATTAGATTATAGATTTTGGGAATATTTTGGAATTTAATGGGCAAACAATTTTTCTTCTTAAAAAACTAGATTTTTCTTGCATGCCTTGTATGACTTTTTCTTGCATGCCTCATATGCTTTCACTCTTTGAGAGAGATGGGAGAAGAGTTTGGACCATCTGATTGTAGATTCTGAGAATATTTGTGAGGTCAAATACATATGATTTTTGTTCTTTCAAAGAGATTGGAGAAAAGTTTAGATATCTGATTATAGATTTTAGGAATATTTTGGAATTTGATAGACAAACAATTTCTTCTTAAAAATTGCATACTTTTCCTGCATGCCTTTTATGACCTTTTTCCTGCTTGCCTCATATGATTTTCACTCATTGAAAAAGATGGGAGAAGAATTTGGATCATTTGATTGTAGATTCTAAAAATATTTATGAAGTCAAACAAATGACTTTGGTCTTATCCCTCACATCATGACTTGGATTACAAATTTTTTTCGTAGAAATATGATAAATAACATAAAAACATACTATTTCATTTCCCCATTTTTATCAAATTTCCAAACTATTTCAAAATCTAAAATCTGATGAAACTTGTTAGGTTTTCAATTCTTCTCTTTAAATCTAGCTTTCTTTAATTTTTACTGATAGTGTGTCATATTCCATATATTTCAATTTTTCCTTTTTGGAATTTCATTCTTTTATATTTCCATTCGCTTTTTCACTACGAAATGAAAAGTTACCTTACATTTTGACTGAAGTATTATTCTGCTATCTAAATAATCATACTCTTACTTTTACATAGTTGGTTAGGTATAAGTTTTGTAAATTCGATTGCCCCAATTCAAATTTGACCGCACTGTTCTGAGCAACAGTGGGACTACCTCAATTCCTGTGGTAATGGAAAACAATGTAAGACTATTGATATTTGAATGGATACACTTATATATTTAAGCTCACTTGCCTTTTGTTTGTGATTACATTTTGAAGGTAAGCGAACAACAAGCAGCTCCTGTTTATTTAAAAGCAGTTGAGAAATCATATTTCAATCATTCTGATAAGGTAGGAGATTTAGCTTTTCTGGAATTTTGATTTAAAGTATGGTAGCACTGCACTAGTGTGTGAATTCAAACTACCATATTATTGTCAAGATGAAATAACACAACTTCGTTTGGCCACTGAATTTGGAATGGTTTGTAATACCGCACAGGCGGTAAAATTAGCAGATGATATTGAATCTACATTCATTCAATATTTCATGGAAGATGACCGCAAAAAGGCTATGAAGTTTTTGAGGCCAAGGGAAAAAAAGGATTCCCATGCTGTGACTTTATTCATTGGTACTACTTATATCCTCCATTATCGCAGCTACTGTACATTCATTCTGATCATTTTAGCAATATGATAACAGCTTCAAGCTAATACTATTCATGAATGTAATGTAGAATTTTTAAAATATAATATGGTTATGATCATTGGAATGACTTGTACTGCAGGGATCTTCACAGGGTTTTTCCTAGCTCTGTTTGTTGGGTATGCTATACTGGCTCATTTAACTGGCTTGTACAGAGATTCCGATCAAAGTGGCTATGTCGCAACCCTTTTCCCAATTTTCAGGTTTGATTACTAGCCTTTACTGTGGAGGCAAAAAAATTTGATTTTAGACAAAGTGTCCTTTATCAGATTTATCATCGCCTGATATCATTTTAAGTACGTCACCTTGACTGTGCTAGGAAATGATTAGTCAAATATCAAATAACCTTTTAGAATATATGTTTATAATAAATGGTTGGTCATTATAATTTAAAGAAATTGTGCAAGTTGAAGTTCCGTGATGAAAACGACTGGTTAGATGAACTAATTAGTAATGTAGAATTTAGTAGAGGAGCATGGGATATTGTGATTCATGCTTTTGGGTCAAAGAACAATTTTTAAATAATTTAGAATTTGCTAAAGAAGCATGGATAATTAGTAATGTTGAAGATGAAGAAGCATGGGACATTATTGTTGTTTGGAGAATTAATAATGTAGAATTTGAAAAAAAACAAGCATGAATACTAATGTAGAGTTTGGGAAAAAAAAGTATGAATATAGAATTTGCTGAAAAAGCATGGATATTGTGAATGATATGTTGAGTCTAGGAATATTTTCATTAATGTAGAATTTCCTCAAGATATATGATAATATGTTTAGAGTAAAGTACATAAAGACTTAATATGTTTAGATAACATGTTTAAAATTATAAATAAAGAAGATCACTAATATGATAATATGTTTAAAATTATAAATAAAGGAGATCACAAATAAAAATTTGATGTTAAATTTTCCTCCCTTCAATACTTTTCTGTACGTTTGTTTAAAAAATGCAATAAGTAATTAAATCCTGATTCCTCCCATCCAACATATTTGATGTTGTTTTTTAAATAAATGTGCCATATATATTATTTTTTACTTTATTAGAGGAGTTTTTTAATGGTTTCTTTGTACTCATGTGATATGTACCACTACCCTATTATCTGTTTCTATTATCTGTTTCTTTTATTTTTTTATTTAGAAAAATATGTTACTAGACTATTTGTAGTTGCATGATATGAGATTTATTATATTATCTTTCATTGTTTTTTTTCTTTTTATTATTTAAAAAATTTTTTATTGATTTATTTATATTGGCATGATATGAGATCTATATTATTATAACTTTTAAAATATTTATTAAATTTTCCCTAAACAAAAATTAATTAAAAAATTTAAAACTCAAATCTCATAACATAATATTTCATAATAACATCTAAACCTCAAATGGCATAACATAATAAGAGAAATAAATCCATCTCATAGTTTACCTAATAATCCATAACCTGCAATGATCGATTCAGCCACCCCAAACTCCCTTTGAGTTTTGGTAAAACACATATTCTCGACCATTATTTTATGATCAACTGAAATTAAATGAAATTGTGTATAGATGGAAGTTTTTAAATGTATGGTTGGCTATAATCATCATAATCACGGTGAATCATCTATGTCATCTAACGAATGAAACTGTTCACCTGTGTGTGTGCAGCACGTTAGTGTTATTTAATCTGCATCTATTCTTGTATGGGTGCAATATCTACATGTGGAGGAGTACGAGAATCAACTACAGCTTCATATTTGAATTTTCGCCAGGTACAGAATTGACATATCGAGATGTTTTCTTGATCTGCTCGACATTTATGACAGTAGTGCTGGGGGGTATGGTGGCTCATATAACATTACGGCTGATGGGATTTCCTTCAGATGACATAGATTCAATTCCGGCATTAACTCTGCTGGTATGTTTTTCTTTCAAAGATTAAAAACCAGATTGTTCGATATTATGGTAAATCATATATTTTTGAAATCCCCTGACCGAACCTTTGAATCTGCCAGGTCTCCGCTGCTGTCCTCTTCTGCCCAATTAATATTATATATAGATCAAGCCGCTTTTGCTTCCTTAGAATCATGAGAAACATTTTGCTTGCGCCATTGTATAAAGTAAGTCTCAGACCTTATGAATTTTACAGTTTCACTCGTTTGATTTAAAGACAAAAATGTTCATAGATTAACTGACACTCGCTACTTTTGTAGGTGGTGATGACAGATTTTTTCATGGCCGATCAATTAACGAGTCAGGTAATTTCGCTTCACAGTTTATTTTTTTTATTGAGGAGAATTTTATGGTAGCTTTAATTTGATAGTTATGTGTTTATGGTAAGAGTTGATGGTATGTGCCATGGTGGGAGGAGAATTTTATGGTAGATTTCGTAATATTTTAGAAATTTGATAGCTGAAAAGAATTTCATAGTAAATTTCGGAATATTTTGAAAATGTGATAGCAAAATGAAACAATTTCATTCCATTTTAAAAATATTCCAAATTCTGCAATTGCTCTATTGTTTTTCCTCTATTTAAAATTAAGTGGTTAACAGAAATGTTCATTTTTGGAATATTGCTTTCCAGATTCCCCTGCTGAGGAATGTAGAGTATGTAGCATGTTATTACCTAGCCGGAAATTTTGCAACACACGCATATGGTGCTTGCGATCATAATAAGTCATACAGGCAGATGGCTTATGTTATTTCATTCCTGCCCTATTATTCGCGTGCCATGCAGGTTGGCCGTCCTGACCTCTCTAACTTTAGATGTAAACGTTACTATTGTATTAATTTTGATCTTGGATGTTCATGGTCTTAGCATAAGAAATAACCAAAGGGATAAATAAAAACCAAATGCAAACCCTTTGGTAGCTTAATACATCGCTGGTTAAGATGTATCATGTTTTTAAAATTGGTTGGCTTTTTTTTTCCTTTTGACATTAGACTTTAGCTGCTGGTAATTTTTTTCCTACACAAGTGATCCATGGAGATCTCTTCCACCCTGGCTGTAAGAGCACCTCCCTCTCTCTCAGTTAAATTACTAAAACTAAAAATAAATTGGACATTTTAATCAGATACTAACTTAACTATGTAACGATTTGAAGGTGGACATTCTGATTTGTTTGACTGTTTTACAGTGTGCAAGGAGATGGTTTGAGGAAGGAGATGTGTGGCAACTTGCCAATTTGGGAAAATATGTATCAGCTATGATTGCAGCAGGAGCAAGGTTATCATTTGCAAACCAACCCCATAATGATTTCTTGCTAGCACTAGTTGTGATCACATCAACTATTGCAACTATATATCAACTATATTGGGATTTTGTTCAAGACTGGGGATTGCTTAAGCCGCGCTCAAAAAATCCATGGCTCAGGGATGAACTCATTATAAAACAAAAGACTGTGTATTTCCTCTCGATGGTAAGCAACCTTCAAAGTGATTGCTATTTTCAGTTTATATATATTATAAACTGTGGGTTAGTGTCGTGGATTAGACCAAACTTTTTATGTGTATAGTCCTTGGTTTGACCATTGCAGATTCCATGCATTTAATGGGCATAGGATTTTGCTCTTGAACTTAATTTTATTGAATTTAGCTTTTATATATATATATATATTATAAACTGTGGGTTAGTGTCGTGGATTAGACCAAACCTTTATGTTTATAGTCCTTGGTTTGGCCATTGCAGATTCCTTGCATTAAATGGGCATATGATTTTGCTCTTGAACTTAATTTTATTGAATTTAATTTTATTGTATATTTTAAAATATTCTGGACAAAAATAAAGTGAAACAATTGTTTTTATTTTTGTTAGTCAAATTTACAAAATATTCTAAAATTTGCAATCCAGATCAAAATGATCGAATTTTACTGCATGTAAGCTAACTTTGATCATGCCCATTAAATATTGGATTCTGCAATTGAGAAGATAATATTGGATTCTGCAATTGAGATGATAATATTGGATACTGCAATTGACATCATCTCAGACTAATGCTAAATGTCCTGCTGAAACCTAAGTTCAAACCTCTTTTTTATTCTGTAAGAGGGAATGTGTTTCAGCAATGGATATTGGTTTCAGATATCTTGATTGCAGAAAATATCTAGGAATCCAAACTGTTTGACCTCGTTGCTCTCCATTTCTGAGATATTTCGAGAATCTACGATAAGAATAAGAATACCAATTTCAGACTTAACCCACTTGGTACAAACCAAATTGATATTTTTTCTCGACACCCTTTTCCTCCATCAAAATAAATCATTGCTGTTTTTGAATTTTTCCCTAATCAAATGAATCATTGCAGGCTCTAAATTTCGTCCTTCGGCTTGCATGGGTCCAAACGGTGATGCACTTGAAAATGACTGGTCCTGGGTATAGGGAGACGCCTGCGGACAAGGTGACTGGCTTCGTTTTGGCATCTCTTGAGGTCATTCGACGAGGCCATTGGAACTTCTATAGGTATAATCAACGCATGCAACAAATATATTGGAGAACTTTGAATGTTTTTTCATGCTTAGTTATGAATCCCAATTTGAATATAACCAGAAAGATTGCTTGTGGTTGTTGTTCAGGATAGAAAATGAACATTTGAACAATGTGGGTAAGTTCAGAGCTGTGAACACTGTTCCATTGCCTTTCCGTGAGGTGGATTCGGACTGACTGACTGAACCAACCAGTGCTCCAATCTCTAGACCAAGTGCGGCTGCCACGCGATGCCATAGTCGATGGAACTGGTCGACCAACCTTTCGCGATTTGGTCATCGCAAATCAATTAATCATCTAAATGTACATACGTTAGTTGTTGTTTAATGGTTAATTTTGTATTGAAAATTGAAAAATTTCATTACAACACTGCTGTCAGAATGGCCTGTCATATGTCACAGTATCACATTGGAAGTACTAATCTTCAATAAACTTCTCGCAATCCAGCTTTTGTTGAAGCGCAAACTGAACAGTAGACGCGTACCTTCAAAAGACAGTTCATTAAGAAGATAATGCAGTTGTTTAATTGTGGGAAGTTTTTGCTTTTTTCTCCATAACTTGTTAAGTGAATTTTTATTGAAATTCAATAAGAATTTTTTGGGAATCTTAAATTTTAGTAATGTGATTGGGAAACATTAGAGTGTTGCAAGGTTTTGTTTTTTTTTTTTTACAATGCTGAATTTATTTATATATTAAAAAAATACATTTTCAATAATTTAAATTTTGCAAAAAAATGTATGAACTGATTTGGAAAATATATATATATTTAATAATTAGATTATTTTCCAAATAATTAACATGTCATTATTGATAAAAGTAAGATAAATTTACAGCATCATATTCTGATAATAATGGGTCAATTTTAACACCTTGATATTTTATGAGAGGATAAACCAACTTTAAAGCTGTCAAGTAACAATATTGGTAGTCAGAGTTTATCATGTTAATGGTGTTGGAAGGAACTAATTCCAACTACCCACATTATTACAGCAGTCATAATTCCACAGATGTTTTAATGCAGGTTCTAGAATTCATTCACAATGGGAAAAGCTTCCTGAAGAAGCCACCGCCCCAATCAAACTCCAGAACTTTCTCTGTCATGTATAAATTCCTATTTAACCAGCGAATGAAGACAAGTTGTTGAGTTCTGAGTTTGAGTCTCTGCTCTCTGATATGGTATCAGAGCTATGTATGAGGCTCGGTGGTGTGTGTTGTGGATAGGAGTAATATTCTCACGCTCTGTGTGTGGAGATATCACTGTGATTTTGAGGTGAGCGATCAGAGTGAGTGAAATATCACTGTGTGAGGTTCGAGAGACCTTGTGTTGCAGAGAAGTCTCATAAAGATTGATGTGTTGTAGAGAGGATGTGAAGCTAGTGTGAGAAATTGTTGAAAGTTGAAATTGTTGCAGCTCAAAGTGTGAGAGCCTGCATATGAGAATGGAACATGAAGGAGGTCTGAGGTCTGTGTTGAAGAAATATTTAAGATTCTAGCTGTGCAAAAGTGCTAAATGAAGGGGCCGAGAACCATGAATTTGTAGTTGCAGTTCATTTCCCTGCCGTAACCAGTACTTTTGAAACAAAAAAGGAGCGGTTTGCGTGAAGAAGTCTGCTGAAGCGGAGGACGATCAGTGAGACAACGCTGGTGCATAGAAGACTGTGTGTTGTGTAGGTTCTGGTGAGAACTTTTTCTGCAGGTGGAGTCACTATGAATATTTAAGATTCTAGCTGTGCAAAAGTGCTAGACGAAGGGGCCGAGAACCATGAATTCGTAGTTGCAGTTCATGTCCCTGCCGCAACCGGGACTTTTGAAACAAAAAGGGAGCGGTTTGTGTGAAGAAGTCTGCTGAAGCGAAGGACGATCAGGGAGACAACGTTGGTGCATAGAACACTATGTGTCGTGTAGGTTCTGGTGAGAATTTTTTCTGCAGGTGGAGCCACTGTGATTGTCCAGTTTGCTGGTTCTTGAGCCATGTACTGCCAAGGAAATCGAGTTGAAGATTTTTTGATTTCCAAGATGGAGTTGTTGTAGCCCAAAATAAGGCAGTGGGGCGAGCATTTTTTGTTTTTAAGTTATCTCTTCAAAGTCCATTTGAGTAGTAATTTAAAAGGTTTGAAAAAAAAAATTGGAAATTTTTAATAGTGAAAAGCAGTTAGTAAAGATTTTTATGGTGCATGTGTGAAATTTGGTGCATTTGGATTTAGATTTGGTGGCATTTTGGTGATTGGAAAAAGTTTTTTTTCATCATGGCAAATTTGTTGCCTGATACTTATTTGAATGAATCCACCAAACTTGATGGAGGAAATTATGTGAATTGGAAATTCAAGTTATTGACTATTTTAGAAGGTTATAATTTGTGGTCCATTGTGAGTGGGGATGAGCCCAAACCCACTGTTGCAGGTTTTATTCCAGATTGGGAGAGAAGGGAGACGAAAGCAAAGGTGTTACTCCGTATGTCCGTAAAGGACAACATTATTCCTCACACCAGAGATTGCAAGACATCAAAAGAAACATGGGATACGTTGCAGGGTTTGTATGAAACAACAAATACAAACCGGATCTTGTTTTTGAAGACTAAGCTTTTATCTCTAAAAATGGAAGCAAATGAAAATATAAGCAATTTCATATCTCGCGCCAAAGATTTAAGTGATAAGTTAGGAGATATTGGTGAAAAGGTGTCTAGTACTGACTTAGTCACCATCACATTAAATGGCTTAGTGCAAGATTATCAAATTTTTGTTTCAAGTCTTTTAGCTAGAGAGAAACCCCCTACATTTCATGAATTGATAGGAATTCTTCTACAAGAGGAGGAGAGGATGAAGAGCTTTAAATTGGGCTCTAGTACTTCAGATTTGGCATTAGTAGCCAAGGGAAAATATCCATACAGAGGCAAGCCATGGGACAAGAACAAAGGAGGCAAGTTTCAAGCAAAACAAAAAGGTATGACACAGTCTAAATTTCCAATCCATGATAAAATAAATGATGATTGTTATTATTGTGGCAAACCTGGGCATCATTCTAAAGATTGTTATAAAAGGAAATATAATGAAT
Organism: Pinus taeda; assembly: GCA_000404065.3. Taxonomy (NCBI): domain Eukaryota; kingdom Viridiplantae; phylum Streptophyta; class Pinopsida; order Pinales; family Pinaceae; genus Pinus; species Pinus taeda. The sequence continues at coordinate 77,476 of APFE030281708.1, read as the reverse complement.
CTAGGCAAAGAAACAGAAGGCATAATGGAAATTTTGTGGACAAAGATACCTCAATCAATGATGGATTTAAAAATCTTAAATTGTTTGTTTCTGATGCTACATTGTCTGTGGAAAATGATGATGTGAATGCTTGGTTCATTGATTCTGGTGCATCACTCCATATGTCTTGTAATAAGGAGTGGTTTGATGAATATCATGAAAACATTGATGGAACATATGTTTGTCTAGGAGATAATAGATCACTTAAAGTTCAAGGTTATGGAGTAATAGGTGTGAATTTGCCTAATGGACAAGAGAGACAGATCCATAATGTGATGTATGTTCCTGGTATCAAAAAGAATTTAATTTCTATTTCTACTATTGCTGACCAAGATTTGAAGGTGGAATTTGTTAAATCACAGTGTGTAGTGAAAGACATTCAAGATCACTACAAGGTTATTGCCACAGGAACCAGAGTTTGAGGCTTGTATAAGCTGGATGTGACCAGGAAAAGTCATCAAGTGTTGGCATCTACAACAATATCAACAGTAGATTTATGGCATCAAAGGTATGGACATCTAAATCACAAAGATTTAATGTTACTTCAAAAGAACACAATGGTTGAAGGTCTTCCTATCTTGAAGAATGATCATGTTGAATGTGAAGCATGTGTACTTGGCAAGCAACATAGGGAGGAATTTCCTGTACATAAAGAAAAAAGGCAAAGGGAAATACTTGAATTAATTCATACTGATGTATGTGGACCTATGCAAACTAGATCTATTGGTGGAGCATGGTATTTTCTTATTTTTGTGGATGATAGATCTAGGTATACATAGGTTTATTTCATAAGAAAGAAGAGTGCTGTTTTTGAGTATTTTAAAGAATTTAAGAGTATGGTACAAAAACAAACTGGTAATTACATCAAAATTTTGAGATCTGATCAGGGGATAATTCAAATCAAGAGAATTTAATCAATATTGTAAAAGCAATGGGATTCTGCAACAATTTACAGTGCAAGATACACCTCAGCAAAATGGAGTTGCTGAGAGGAAAAACAGAACACTAGTTGAATGTGCACGTAGTATGCTTCAAGGTAAAAATATCTCTAATGTTTTTTGGGCTAAAGCCATTAATACTGTTGTTTATTTGAAAAATAGGAGTCCAACCAAAATTTTAGAGCTTAAAACACCTTTCGAAGCATTTTATGGGTACAAACCAAAAGTGACTCATTTAAGAGTTTTTGGTTGCAAGGCATTTTCTCATATTCCAAAAGATGAAAGAAGAAAACTTGATGCAAAGTCAATTAAGTGCATATTTATTGGTTATTGTGACAATTAGAAAGCATACAAATTGTTTTATCCCAGTACTCATAGACTTCTTGCAAGTAGGGATGTGGTGTTTCGTGAGAATGCAAATGAAGGTGATAAAATAAATAATACTAGTGTATGGCATGATATTGATGATTATGTCAAATTAGATACAAGTGTTGAACAAGAACAGGAACAAGCATAGGAACAGGTACAAGTTCAAGAGCAAGTAGCATCAAGCAGTCATGACACTCCAAAGAGAGGAGAGGAGACTCTACAAAGCCGAAAGAAAGATGAAAGTAGTAAAAATCGAAGAAGGTCATCACGTCAAAGTCAGGTACCTGTAAGGTATAAAGATTATGCATTAATGTCTCTTGTTATGAATGTTGTAGAACCTTCAAGCTATGAGGAAGCTAAAGAGTATGAAGAATGGAGAGATGCAATGAAGGAAGAATATAACTCTATAATGAAGAATGACACATGGGAATTAACAGAATTGCCTAAAAGCAAAGTTCCCATAGGATGAAAATGGCTTTATAAATCTAAATTTAATGTTGATCGAAGTATTGATAAACATAAAGCTAGATTGGTTGCAAAAGGATATTCACAAAAGGAGGGAATTGATTATGAAGATACTTTTGCACCTGTAGCTAAGTTGAACACAATTAGAATCATGATTGCATTAGCTACAAAATATAGTTGGAAAATGCATCAGTTAGATGTCAAATCTGCATTTTTGAATGGTGAGTTAAAAGAAGAAGTTTATTTAATTCAGCCTGAAGGGTTTGTAAAACAGGGACAGGAGCATCTAGTTTGCAGGTTAAAGAAAGCTTTATATGGCTTGAAATAAGCACCAAGATCATGGTATGTGAAAATTGATTCTTTCTTTTATGAGGAAGCTTTTATGAGAAGCAAAAATGATCCTAACTTGTACATCAAGGAAGATGAAGGCAAGAATGTTGCTTTAATATCTGTATATGTTGATGATCTTATCATAATAGGAAATGCATGCAAGTTGACTGAAGAAATTAAAAATCAGTTGTCACATGTATTTGAGATGAAGGATCTTGGTGAATTACATTATTGTTTAGGTCTTGAAGTTTGGAGGGAATCTGGTAAGACACTAATCACACAAAGCAAATATACAAGGGAAATCCTTAAAAGATTCAATATGATTGAATGCAAGGCAACATCTACTCCTTTAGAACAGAATGTCAAATTGTGCAGTGATGATGGAACCAAATAGGTGAATGGAACTATGTACCATCAACTGGTGGGAAGTTTGAACTATCTCACCACTACCAGGCCAGATATAGCATATTATGTCAGCATACTTAGTTAGTTCATGGCTAAGCCTTGTGAAAGCCACTGAAAAGCAACAAAGAAAGTCCTTCGATATTTGAAAGGAACACTTAATTTTGGTATTATGTATACTGATGAATTTGATGTTGAATTGGTAGGTTATTCTAATTCTGACTGGGCTGGAAATCTAGATGATAGGAAATCTACTACTGGATACGTGTTCAATATTGGTTCAGGACCAATATCATGGAGCAGTAAGAAACAACCAACTGTTTCATTGTCATCCACTGAAGCTGAGTATAAAGCATTATGCAGTGCTACCTGTGAAGCAATATGGCTTAGGAGGATACTTGAAGATTTTGGAGAAACACAACAAGCACCTATAGTAGTTAGATGTAACAATCAAAGCACTATCAGATTGGCAAACAATCCTATATATCATGCAAGCGCAAAACGCATTGACACACAACATCATTTTGTAAGAGAAAAATTTCAATCAAAAGAAATTGACTTATCATATTGTAATACAAATGAAAATGTGGCTGACATATTCACTAAACCTCTTGGAAAGGCTAAATTTGAAATGTATAGAAGTAAGTTGTGCATTGTAGAAGACCCAAATTATGTTATAAGCCTAGCTGAGACTTCGACTAGCAGGCATATCAATTAAGAGTATGTTTGTTAAATAGTTGGAATTAAGGGGGAGTGTTGGAAGGAACTAATTCTAACTACCCACATTATTACAGTAGTCAGAATTCAATAGATGTTTTAATGCAGGTTCTAGAATCCATTGACAATGGGCAAAGCTTCCTGAAGAAGCCACCGCCCCAATCAAACTCCAAAACTTTCTTTGTCATGTATAAATACTTGTTTAACCAGCGAATGAAGGCAAGTTGTTGAGTTCTGAGTTTGAGTCTCTGCTCTCTAATAACAGGAAGGAATTGAATCTTTATGAGATAATCACCAAAAGATGTATTGTTGGATTTGGAAGAAAAAGAAAAAACTTATAATACTTAGACTACTTTGGAGATAGACATGTCATTCTGGGTAAAAATAAGATAAATTTACAGTAAGACCAAATTTAACAATTTTGATATTTTATGAGATCATGAACCACATAAAAAATTAAAAATATAATAAATATTTCAATATAGACCATAAATAAAATATTTCAACGTCCACAAGAAATAAACTATTTCATGTTTTTGAAATAAAGAGATTTGGAGTATGCTTGATTTCTACAAATAAAATTTAGAAAATAATTAACAACAAACAAATATTTTAATATGAGAATAAAAAACTATATATATAATGAGAGTGTAGATTACTTTGGATTTATCATACAAGGAGAAGGATAAAATTCCTTTTAATTTTAGATTTATCATGGACAAGACCAATCAAATGTTTTGGTCTTATTGTTTCGATAGACATAGTGACCATCTAGTGTTTTTAATCACATTAAAAAAATAAAAATAATAATAATAATAAATATTTTTAATATGAACTATAAATAAAACATTTCAATGTCCACAACAAAATAAACCATTTTATGTTTTTGAAATCAAAGAAAATTGGAATATGCTTATATGGACAAATACATTTAAAAAATAATTAATAGCAAAAAAAATCAATTATATATCATATATATATATATATATATATATATAATTAAGAGAGAATGATATATAATAGTGTAGATTACTCTAGATATATCATACCATAAGAGGGATAAAGTTTTTTTTTATTTCATATTTATCATGCACTAGATCAATCAAAGGGTTTTATAGTCTAATAAGTTTTTGTGAACATAATGGCCGCTACATTAAAAAAAAAAAATTAAATAATAAATAAGTATTTCAATATAGACCATAAATAAATTAATTTCAATATTAACAATAGATAAACCATTTCATTTTAACCATTTCATTTTTTAGAAATCAAAGAGATTTTAAAATATACTTGATTTGTACAAATAACATTTAAAAAAATAATTAATAACAAAAAGATATTTCAATATTAAAAATAAAAAATTATATAAAAAGAGAGCATGACATATATATAGGTACATATACACACTAATGTAGATTAGTGAATCTCTCATTACAATGAGAAGGATAAAGTTCTTTTTAATTTAAGATTTATAATGCACAAGAGCGATCAAATGTTTTTATTGTATAAACTTTTATTAATTTAAAAATATTTTAAGAAAGGTTTATTATATCAAAAGATTTGGTCTCTTTAAATCTAAAATTAAAATAAACTTTATATTTATAAATACAAAAGTACAGATCCGTCTTAAGCATCCATCTAACATGCCCTTAGAGGGATCAAATCTCTTTAAATGAAAACTTATTTGAGAGTGCAAATTTTGAAAAAAATAAATCATCCCTTGACAAGTCCCAAATACATAACTTAAACTTGTAAGTCCAAAAAATCTTAGTTAAATTTAAGGGAAAATTGAAACCAAAATATAAAAGAGTAAAATTACTTCAAACCTTTAAACCATGAAAACTTATTTTTTTCAATTGCTTTATATGATATATACATAATTTTTTTAAACAATATATAATATATTCATAGTTAATATTAAAATATTTTACATAATATGTGTATTGAGACATTCTATTGTAAAGTATATTTTACATTTTTTGTTATTAATATATTTTTAAATATATGTTAATATTACTTAATCTTATATACTAAAATAGTTTATTATTGGTTTACATTGAAATTTTTACCTATTATGAATATTTTTAAATGTTACATTAATTTTATTTTTAAAATTGAATGATTTGTTATTCTTATTATTAAGTAGTTGATATTTTTTATTATTTGAATTTTCGAAAACAAAATTTTTTGGACATTGAATATTTTATTATATAACAACATTACATCCCTCTCTTATTATCTGTTATTATAAAGTACTTGATATTTTTTATTTTAAGTTTTAGTTTTTCAGTTACTTTTTTTTTTCTTTTGCGCATAGAATATTTTATTATTAGAAATAAACATTTTCTTTTAACCTTTTTTTTTAATATAAAATAGATATATGTGAAGTCGATATCAACATAAATTAGTTAACATAGATTTTCAGATAGTTTATTTAAATTATGTGTTGAAATATTTTTGAAAAATATGAAGTTCAAACTTTTTTTTTTAATTATTTTATCTAATGTTGATATGAAATTCTACAAGGTGCACATTGAAATATTTTATTTGTGACTCAGAATGAGTGGAATATTTTTACCGCATTGGGTTGTTATATGAATAACAAATCTATTGAACATAGTAAGGTTGGGGAGGTTGGAATTAATGATATTTTATAATTATTATTATTGTTATCCAATTTTAAGGTCACAGCCAAGCCATAGAGCAAATTGGTGTATGAGACCCCCTTGTTTGTGGGACATGTTTGTGAGTGAAAATGAGAGAAATATTTTTGCCATATTGGGTTGTCATATGAATAACAAATCTACTAAACATAGTAAGGTTGGGGAGGTTGGAATTAATGATATTTTATAATTATTATTATTATCCAATTTTAAGGTCATAGCCAAGCCATACACCAAATTAGTGTATGAGACCCCTTGTTTGTGGGACAAGGGACCCACCTCCCCGCAAGGTTGGGGAGGTTGGAATTAATAATATTTTATAATTATAATTATTATTATCAAATTATAAGTCATAGCCAAACCATACACCAAATTAGTGTATGAGACCCCTTGTTTTTGGGACAAGGGATCCACTTCCCCACATGGATTTGGCTGTTAAGTCTACAAAGGCATACATACTCTACTCTGTATGGTGTTGAACGTGACCTCTTAAGAGGAAACGCGTGCTCTTAATCGTGAGACCCCTTGTTTGTGGGACAAGGGACCCACCTCCCCACAAGGTTAGGGAGGTTGGAATTAACAATATTTTATAATTATAATTATAATTAATATTATTATTATTATTATTATACAATTTGAAGGTCATAACCAAACAATACACCAAATTGGTGTATGAGCCCCTTGTTTGTGGGACAAAAGACCCACCTCCCCCCACAGATTTGACTCTAAGTCTAGAAAGACATACATACTGTACTCCCCTATGGTTTTGGACCTAACCTCTTAAGAGGAAATACATGTTCTTAACCATTAAGCCTACTTATACTTTTAATTCAAACTAACTAAACATACATATTCAATTTTGTTTTTTATTATAATTGGTATTGCTTTTCTATTTAGAAAATATTTTGGTTTTACTTTAAGAGAAATGTATCAATTCCACATCCACCACAAATAATACAGATAACACTCACACTAAATGGTCAATAAACTAAATATGCCTCTCACCACACTAATAAATCTTAAAATAAAATAAATTTATAGTAATTAAAAAAAAAACTGAAAAAAAATTATAAAATCCATATCCTTTAAATATTAACAGACCTAATGTTTAAATAACTCAGCCTAGATTTGGAAAGGAGTGATTTCTTTTGTTCGAGGACAGTCGATTGAGGATGCGAAACAAAACCGTTGGAAATGAGTATCCACGTTCTCGTAGGTCGAAGTTCCAATTTAGATTTATAGTATTTTTTGTAATTCTAATATTTTCTCGCGGTGAGATTAGGGATTGAATGTCTTTACGTAACGCGTAGCACTCTAATTCACAATGACCGGACCTTGGATTTTGAAGTCGAAGCGCTTTAGATCATTAATCTGTCATTAGTTGGAGAGATTTGACGAGAATGAATATTTCAGCAAGGATTTGTAATGGTGTCATTAAAAGTAAAAGCACAATACTTCAGGTCTTGTCACGGTTATTAAAACGTGCAGGACTCCCAATTTTTGGATTTATAGATTAATATGGAATTTTGTAAAAATCCGTGTAGATTTATTTGAAGTATAGAACTAGTATGTGTAAAAAGATTAATTTCTTGTTGTTGTAAACTTACTATATTATTTGAGAATATAAAATTTGAAAAAAAAAAGGGGATTTGTGAGTGGGCAAATTGTCTATTATGAGGTGATTTGCTCTTTAAATATAGTTTAAAATTTTGTAAAAATATTAAGATTTTTTTTTGAAATTATGAAGACGAGTTAGAGGTGTGAAAACCATTAAACTAAATTTGACGGTGGGTTTATTTTGAAATTCCAACGGTGAGTCTCATCTTTCTATGGATTAGAATGAATATTGTGTAATTTTTCATTGTTTAAATTGTATTTTTGAATATTATATGGAGTACATAACCTAAACTTATAACTAAGTGAAACTATAATTATAAATAATAAAATACATAGTTCACATTAAAATATTTTACATAGCATATGCATTGAGACATTTTATCTATGAACTATATTCTGGACCTTAAAATGGATTTTGTTTTTACTACTATTTTTTAAGTATATTTTAATATGCTTAATCTTGCATATTTTTTTTATAATAACTCACATTAAACTTTTTAATTATTAGAATATTTTAAATATCACATTAATTATATATTAAGAATTGAATTAATTCCACTAACTCTTTTTATTCTTCATGAAACACTTGATAGTTTTCATTTTATTTTCCATTTTTTATTATTTTTTTGTCTTGAACGTTGAATATCTTATTATATACAATATTGCATCCCCTCTTATTATTTTATAATATTTTATTTATTTTATTTTTTAATTTTCAATTACTTTTTTTTACTTTAGATATTGAATATTTTATTACATACAAATTTAAAAAAAAATTATTGACATAAATTTGTTATCCTAAATCTTCAAATAGTTTATTTAAATTCCATCTTGAAATGTTATCAAAAATGATAAGGTTTAAACATTTTATTCACATTTTTTTGTTTAAGTCTAATTACTTGATTTTTTTAAGTTGATATGAAATTACATTTTTCTTAAAATATTTTATTTATCACTAAGAGTGAGTGAAATATTTTTACCACATTGGATTGTTAAATATGAACAACAAATCAAGTGATCATAGTGAGATTGACGAGGTTGGGATTATTGATGTTTTTAATAATTTTAATTGAGACTCACTAAACATGCATATTGATTTTGGTTTTTTATCATAGTTTATATTGTTTTTCTGCTTAGAAAATATTTTTTTTTTTATTTTAAGAGAAACATTTGTCAAGTCCACATTGAACATGGACATAATCACACATGACCCTCATATCACTCTATAAAAATGGTTGTCATATAAATCGAAAATTCAATAAATTTATATTAATAAAAAACACTACAAAATGCCAGTGGGACGGTGGTGTGGGGTTGTGAAGGTCATAAACTCCATGGAAAATCCAGCTATGTTAAGCACTGGTGTGGCCTACTTCGATCTCCCGGTGACTTTGACGACTTAGATGTCCCTGGATCACGCTTTCTTAAACCACAAATCAAAACTAAAATAATCTTTGGAAAAATAAGACAACTTAACAAAATACGCCTACCGTAAAAAAATATATATATATATATATAAACAAACCTAATAACCGGCTAGACTTAGAAAATAATAATTTTATTTGTTTAAGGACAATATATTGAGGATGTTATACAAAACTGATGGAATTGAGTATCCATGTCCTCGGAGATCAAAGTTTCAATTTAGATTTAAAGGATTTTTCTAATTCTAATATTTTCTAGCCGTAAGATTAGGGATTGAATGATTGACGTAAAGCTTGGCTTCCTATTCAAAAAACCGGACCTTAGATTTTGAAGTGGATGGCGCTTTAGATCTGTCATTAGTTGGAGAGATTCAGCAGGGATTTGTAATGGTGTATCATAAAAACGTCACTGAGATTGAAACGTGTAGGAGTCCGTTTAACTTTATAATGAATTTGCAAATTTGAGTTAAGCATGGATCTAGCTGGTAGAGAGGGATCAAATTATTTTTACCAGAAATATTTTTATTCCAATATAATTTCTTTTCTTTTGTCAAGATAAATTTTATCTTTTGAATGTTCATGGTTATGATGATGATGATGATGGTTAACGTCCACCGAGACCAAACATTGGTCTATCGGACCTAAAAAAGCAAATTATTTATTTTGATTTAAGATTTTATTCCTATGCTCAAAAAGTTTGGAGAGAAACCTCCCAAGGTCACTATAATTTTGACATTGTAAAAGGCTAGGAAGGTCAATATTGTAACAAAGATTGTGACATTGAGATCTAATGTGGTTGTACGCGGGGCACTCTAAGAGGAAGTGGTTTTCATCCTCGATGTTCCTATTCTCACATATATGTTAGATCCTAATTTAAGGTATCTAATTTAAATATGTAAGTTAAAAATAATTTGTTGGATTTGATAGAAAATTGATAAGGAAAAATATACTTGTAAGATAGTGAAATTAAACATTTTAACTATAAATTTTTTTCAATTGCTATATATATATATATATATATATATATATTTCTTTTAAAACAATATATAAGATATACATAGATGATACTAAAATATTTTACATCAATACGTATATTTAGATATTTTATCTATGCACTACATTGTCCACATTAAATGGCTTTTTTTATTAATATATTTTAAGTATAAATCAATATTACTCAATCCTACATATTAGAATATTTTATAAATAACCCATATTGAAATTTTTGAGTTTTATGAATATTTTTAAATGTCTCATTAATTTTGTACTGAAAATTGAATGAACAAATGATACATCCCTCTTATTATTCTTTTATGAAGTACTTAATATTTTTTACTTTATTTTTTATTTTCAATTTTCAATTTTATTTTTTCCTTTGTATATTAAATATTTTCTTATATACAACATTACAACTCTTTTTTATTATTCTCATATTATGAAGTATTTATAATTTTTCATTTTATTTTTAATTTCCATTATTTTTTCTCTTTTCTACATTGAAAAAAATATTATAATACAACATGACATCCTATTATTATTATTATTATTATTACAAAGTATTCGAATATTTTTTTATTTTATTTTTAAATTTTAATTATTATTTCTTCTTTACAAGAATAAGATTAACATTTTTTATATATATATAATATAGATATATATGAAGTTGATGTCTGTAGCACCCTTACATTACACACGAAATTTAACATGGGTTATTGTTTTTACTTATTACTTTATTTTTATTTATAACTGTCATTAAATACTCGATTTAGAATATTAAAGAATTATGGTTGGGTGGCCAGAACATTTTGTTTTACAATTACTGAATATTAAGAGTTAAATTATTTTGACAAGAACTGAAAGAAACAATTGTTAACCTCCTGAGACAGTTAAGGTGGTTGCTCATGTGTCTCCTCAAAAGATGAATTCCAGGAAGGCCTAAGGGGTTGGAGAATGGAGGGGAGACAAATATCATATTGGTCAAGAGAGCAAAATAATGCCATCAGAAATTCCCTGAGCTGGGTGGAATAAACCAGTGGAAGATCTGAGTACAATCATAAAGGTATGTGACTTGAGTACAGTCTTGAGGCCTCAAGATACCAAACTGTGACAGACCTCATAACTATTGTTCGGAGGAGGAAGAGCTTGAGGGAGCGTTTGGACGTAATTGCTAGACTCACGGCTGGGTGGTGATATCTTCTTGAAGAGGAACTATAAACTATAAGGCAGTGAACAGATAAGAATCCAAACTTTTATGTCTTAATGATTAATAAAACAATGATGCTATTAGTGTTTTAGATGATTAATAACAGATGAAATATTGTAGAGACTATCTATGTGTTAGGTATTTAAGAGTCATATGTTATGTGTCTTAGACTAGAATGAAATAGACTATGTACTTGAACAAGGAATTATTACCATTCTGTATGTGCACAACTGTAAACTGAACAAATTGTAAATTCATATAACGTATGAAAAGCATGAATCAAAACTCAGAAATATCCCAAACAGTCGCATGAGGGAAAAATGAAATGGCATACATGAAAATTGCGTCGAAAGTCAAGGGCGAAACTAATCATTTCTACCAACATTAACCAACATCATTGTGGAATCAATGGTCAAGCTATACACAGTCATGTTTCGATAGAACAAGTTGTTGCAGCCTCCACATAATCATAACTTAAACAAAAAAATAATCCATGCACAAACTTTGTGGAGATCAAAGATAATCTGAGACAGGCAAACATAACGAGCATAGAAGTTTGAACAAAATACACATCATAACCAATGAACCAAGACAACACTACTTTCAACCCTGCCATAGACACAATATTTAACTTTTGAAGAGTTTACCAACAAAACTATGTAGAAAATCATAAATTAAACTAGCATCAAACCCTCGGCTGGGTTAGGTGATCGACATATATTGAAGTATTCCCTGAGGGAATTGTATCTAGCCTCAGTTCAACAAGTAGTCAAAATAATACATTAATCAGAAATTACAAGAACAATTGGCATCCAAGCCACTACTAAAAACCCATTCAAGCCCCAGGCGTAAGAGCCTCCAAAACATAACTACCTAGAAAAGCTAGGGCAATGCCTTAGTTGGATAATCTCATACAAAGTAGTGAGGCAAATGAAAGGGTTTGTGGAAAGACAAAGTCGTCATGGGTTCAACATTAAAACCAACCTAGAAGGCAGCGGAGACCAACTAAGCATGAGTACATTACTCTTGAGATCGAAACACCAACAAGAAAGGTTCGGCAAGAGGAGGTACCTGAAATTCAAAATCAAAACGTTGTTAGAAGAAACCCCACTAACAACAGTAACAAGTGGTAGACAAAACTGAACCGAGAGGTTACCTAAGGGATAGTCCTAGAGTTGCGAAGCCCACCTGCACTGATAAGCCATAAACCTAGAGTTAGATTCCTCTCATCTATCTTGGACGAGGATTTAGAACCCCGAACGTTGTTAGTGTTGTAGACCTTACCCAGGTGAGAGCAAACATTATCGAGTTCACCTCCATCTAGGGATAGCAAATGGGCATAAGCAGGAACCACCTGCATAGTTTATTGGGTAGCGGAGGCCCCGCGTAAAGGTTTTGGGGCGTAAAGACCATAATTTAGGGTAATGATATGGTAAAAAGTTTCGCGAAGTACACGGAGTGCGAAATGTAATAGGTCGAGTCAAAGGTTTGTTTTCCCGAAAATAATGTAAAATAATAGAAAGTGAGTTGGCCTACCCATGGTTCGTGGACGATGGGAATGTATAAAGAAAGCAAGGCTCTAAAGTTAGAAGGTAGCTTTTGGAGATCTAATGTAGTATGGGTTTATGAAGGAAATATTCGATCAAAGTCTATAAGTCCGAGTTGTGGGTGTTAGTAGTTAGATAGAGGCTCCGCAGCTATGTGCGCGAAGGCCTGATAAAGTCTGAAGCAGTGTGCGTGGAGGCCTGATAGAGTCCACAGCGGTGTGCATGGACCCCTGCAGCTATGTGCGCAGGGCAGGAAGTGGATTATACTAAACAAAGACATCAATAAAAATAAGTTGGTTCTAAAATATTATGTTGGTCTTGAAATATTGTGAATCTATTTATATTGTGGTTTATGCATCTGTTATACGAGTTTATATCTGTCTTTAAGAATTATGATGGTGTGAACTGGTTATTAATGTTGAATGCTTGAATAAGACCTTAAGACTTAGATCAGATCTATAATAACTCAGTAGTAAAAATAATTTAAGAAGTGCCTCATCGCGGAAGACTAACGGTAGTACAAGAGGGGTGCGAGGGCACAGATTGGTACACGACCCCTCTAGTCACCATCTAGACATCCCTAGGGTCCAAAAACCTGGTTCCAGTACCCTCCCCTACTACCTTGGGTGAGACTTTAATCCGTGCTCTATGGGCTATTACCGAAAGGGCCGGTAGTGCAGGATTTTTTTGGCTAAACACTTCCAAACCTGGGCCAGGCCCCAACAAGCCAACATAGTTCAACGCAATTTGGTGATAATTCTTGTCTGTGCACTCAAAAGAGAAGGATGGAGTGATATTAATGAGAATCCATTTCGCAGAGAAAAAATGATTGTGTGTAGTACCTAAGGGACGACACCTATTGCAGCTCACCAACAAGCATGGTTCAGATAGACAGAGACCCTCACTGTCGTAGATAAATGTTTACCCAGTTGCATAGAAAGAAAATGGAAATGCAAAAAAACCAAATACTACCTTCGCGGCACAGCGTAGGGGAGTTGGTTACCTCAACAAACCCTTGTTACTGAGGACCATCGGATCACCAAACCAAAACTGCACTAAGCAAATGATGCCAAGTGTCCTGAGAAATTAGACCCTTCTGGAGTCGAGAACTAGAGCATTAAATTGCCAAGATTAAACGTGTATTGAGAGTTGCAGGTTTTGCTCAAATCGATAAATTCAATAAAGCTAATGTAAAACCATTGAACCATGTCTTTTCAAACCAAATCTGTGGTATGCCATAGTGGGTGACATGGTAAAAGAATGAAGTTAATATTTTTTATATGTATGTATTGGGGATAGTATTTTTTTACTATAGTGTTTGTTGCAAGTGGTATGAGAGCCCAATTCACAACAATGGGGCTTCTGGGATATGTATAAATATGATATAAACAAACTAAGTGAATGTAAATGGTTAAACATAGAGATAAGCACCAAGGAGCATAATGTAGATGGGTCCCAAACCACCAAACTAGCCAGGAGCAGCATATGTAGGGGCCAACCATGATATATAGCTGGGAGAAGAATCTTGAGAGGCCAATTTTTCCCTACTTGAATCTGTTCAACAATTACGTGCTAAAATGACAAATTTGAGGAAAGACAATGAAAGGTTACGACAAGAACAAGAAAGAATCCTAAAAGGTCTGTCTGGCCAACAAAATCAACAGGGACTAGACCCCAATGCTGGTAACAGAGAGAAAACCACAACAGTCCATCAAGGGGAAGATAATACTGAATCGGGGGAAAGACATGAGGAGGATGAAGAAGGATGTTCAAATAATGTTTCTGACCAACGGAAAACAAAAAGGCAGAAAATTGAACTACAAGGGGAATTTAGAAAGATAAAACCATCAATATTTGAAGGTGAGTCTGAGGAAGAAGTGGAAGCATGGTCAATCGAAATGAATAAATATTTTCATATCTATGACTGTAATGCTAAACTCAAGGCATGGCTGGAATTTTATCAATTAAGAAGTAAGGCAACCCTTTGGTGGGAGGGATAAAAATTGTAAGGAAAATTGACAAAGAGCAGGTTACATGGAAAGAATTTCAAAAGAAGCAGAGAGTTATTATGATGAAAAAGAAAAGGGGTTCCATGATTTAAGGCTCGGAACCTTGACCATAGATGAATATGTGAAAAAATTCACCTCCCTATTATGGTATGTATCGTATATGCAGGAGGAAAAAGCCAAGATTCAACTTTTTGTTAGTAGTCTACCTACTTTATGAAGGAAAAGATGGAATTTGATTACCTAAAGATGATGGACGACATGGTGCAGAAAGCCTGCATCAATTATTAGCAAATGAAATAGAAGAATGAGGGATCAAAAGGAGGTTTGAACCAAAGGGGGGGAGATTTACCCCCAAACAAACAAAAAAAATTTACCAATGGAAGGAATGTACAACAAAGGCCCTTCAGTAAATCTACAGTGAGGAATCAGCCAAATTTCTTAGCATCTATTGTAAACAGGCACACTGAGTGGATTAATAAGTCTATCAATGATCAGCAACATAAACAACCTCTGCGGTGTTATGGATGTGGAGAACCCCATTATTACAAAAACTGTTCGCGTAGGGAAAGAATGGAACATCTTTCAAACATGCAAGAAGATTCCATAATTGGGGAAGTGGCGAGCAGTATGCCCAGAATTAATGCTGCACTTGATGATCATCAAGAAAAATACCATCCCACCATGATTGAGTGTGAAGGTATGATCACAAATCAACCTGTCTTTGTTTTGTTTGATCTGGGTGCTAGCTTAAGCTATGTTAGTCCTAAGGTTATAGAGAGGTGCCAATTGCAAAGTAGTAAATTTCAAAAAACTTGGTTATTCCAACTAGCCACAAGGGCAAAGAGAAGAGTAGTTGCAAAAATAGAACGTTGTCCTGTAAATATTTTAGGACAATAGATTTATGTCAATCTAAATATACTCCCTTTGGGTTCATATGATGTGCTAATAAGGATGAAGTGGTTGGAAGGATGTTGGTCCATAGTAGATTGTAAGGAAAAAATTGTTAGTTACCTTACTGAATCAGGACAAAGGAAGGAAATTCAAGGAATTAAGAAAAATATTAAGTTACATCTTATTACTGCTAACCAGTTGGGGAAATGCATTAGGAAAGGCTGTCAGTTTTATGTTGTATAGGTAGGATACACAAATTCCAATAGAAAAGCGACTTCCCTGGAAGATAATCCCATCATTGAAGACGTTGATGTGCTCCCTAAGTCCATTCCTCGGTTAGCACCTAAATGGGATATCAATTTTATGACTGAACTAGTTCCAGGTGCAGCTCCTATTTCCATAACTCCTTACCATATAAGCCTACCTGAGTTAATAGAACTCAAAATGCAGCTACAAGAACTGCTTGATAAAGGTTACATTCGCCCCATTGTGTCCTCTTAGGGAGACCCTATACTATTCATATGAAAAAAGGACAAAACTTTAAGATTATGTATTAATTATCGTCAATTGAACAAGTTGACTATCAAAAATAAATACCATTTGCCATGAATTGATAATTTATTTGATAAAGTTCGAGGAGCAAGTGTGTTCTCCAAAATTGATCTTAGATCTGACTATCATCAAATAAGGATTACAGAAGAAGACATTTGTAAAATTTACTTTCAAACTCATTATGGTCATTACAAGTTCGTGGTGTTACCTTTCGGCCTTACGAATGCCCCAACCACTTTTATGAGTCTAATGCGCGGTGCTTTTTAGCCATACTTAGATAAGTCTATGATGATTTTTATTGATGATTGATCCAAATGGATCCTAGAAAACCCTCTAGGTCTTCAAAATATTCTAAACATTCAAACTTGTCACCAAAGGAAAACCTTTAAAGAAGGTGGATAACACTATCGAGAGGCAAAAACATAGAGAAATCATTGAAAAACAAAGTATTAGTGGTTTAAAACAACTTTGAATCGGAGCCATCGGATCTAGCCAATCAACAGTCCAGATCCGATCAGTGAATCGCAATCGGTGGTGGCAAAGGGAGGCTATCGGCAGAGACCGCAAGGAATACGCAACGGCGATCAGCTGGGTCAACAAGGACCGTCGATCAAGCATGCAGATGAACGGCCCCAGTTGCATCACAGTATCGCTATCAACAAATGCAAAGGAGCACTTACAATGGCCCGGGGTATGTGCGATGTGTGATTGCGATCAATCGCATCGAAACATTTCAATGGAGTGGGGCCGATAATAACCATGACTATGATAGTCAGACTTGATGAAACTATGTACGATAATTGATAATATTTCAAGTCCGAAAACAACACTTTTTCAGTGCAAATCGCATTTTCATTAAACAAACGAAATACACGGGATAAAGCATCGATGCAATATTATAGACCCAAAAGGATTTATTAATGTCGTTGAAAACTATTTCAAGTCTAATATGAGTGGGATTTCAGTGTTTAATGTATTTTTTTAATACAAAGGAAACAGGTAGGATTTCGAGTAGGCCGCGAACAATAATGGTTTGGGCCAGGCTCCGCCCGATCCCATACAATGGCTGCCACGCGTCCAGGCTAATGAGAGAGAAAACCACCCTACTCGGGCGGTCAACCCCCATATGAAAGGGTCGCCTGAAATGAACCACAATCATTGGATCTAGATCTCTGCGATGCGATGTCAGTATACATGCATACCCAATAGGAGTTATAAGGCGGATTCATAATATTTGAAGTCCGATGAATAGTGTTTGGCGGAATTTTCTTGTGTTTGAATGTGTTTCTCTATGTAAATAGAGAACGACTATTTCGAAGGATTTCAAAGGCCCGATGACCATTCTGTTACAGAACAAGTGGCCACCATCCCTGTAAGCATTCAGCAATGATTGCTAAGGTCAGAAAGGATCTGAGTGGACAAAGGTCGAGAAGCCAGAGAGCCCGAGAAGGTGAAATGAATAGACAGTTTTGATTGGCTTTAAAGCGATAGACAAAGAGCAAATAGGGATAAGCAGTGCTGAGACAAAGCAAAGACAGAGCAGGGAGTGATAAAAAGAGTATGTGTACTCAGAGAGGCTTGAGGGGTTCAATCAAAACTCTTTTTGTTGTATTTTTTATGTGAGAATCAATTTGAGCTCATACTTTTGTAAAACTCTGTTGTGAAGACATAATAGAGAGGTCACCATTGAAGGCTAGACCAGGAGACGTAGCCTAGGAGTGTTGGGTGAACTCCTTATTAAACTTGTTGTGTTTATGTGTGTTTTCTATTATGTTCTTTAACTGCTTCATTGTCTATGTATTTCTAAATCTTATCGATCCATTGCACAAAGTAACATAGGCATATCCAAGCACATGAGTCTGTAATACCTTAATAATTGTCTAAGATTATATATCAGATCAAGTGGTATTAGAGCTTTAGGTTTGCTAAGGTTAGACAAGCTTGTGATGGATTGTTGAATGCTAAGTAGGTCAAAGCTCAAACTAGGAGAAGGAGAACTTATTGAGACTAATCCAGAAAATGGAAGAGTCTATCCTAGGAGGAGGATGGTAGAACAAACCTCATCAGAATTAGACTCTCAGTTCATGGACAGTTTCATAACCTTGAGAGCCATGGTGGAAGAGATGTATAGAGAGTTTAAGAAAGGTAGAGGTGAAAGCACTTTAGCATCTCAAACAAAAAAAGGAGCAGAGGAACCTCTTATAGATGGCCATCTAGAAGGCAAAAGGAAAGAAGAGAAGCCCTCTCCACCATCTACTCCATCATCACCATCCTCATCATCTTCTTCACATAAAACTAGCCCTAAAAAGAGAAAGAAGAAATCGGTTGTGATTAAATTAGATGTTAAATTTGATTTACCAATTTATGATGGTGAATTAAGTGCAGAAAAGCTAGATAATTCTATTAGATGGATTGATTTATATTGCAGGGTGCAAAACATCAATTCAGAAAGGAGAAATATTCAACTGGCTAGCCTTCGTCTTGGAGGAATTGCCCTAGTGTGGTGGGAAGGCAAGACACAAGATGATTTGAAGAAGCATGGTAAAATTATTTCTACTTGGAATGGATATGTTTATGCTATTAAAAAAAAATTCTATCCATTAGCTTATATGCAACAAGAAATGATGAGTTGGCAAACTCTTCACTAGCTGAAGGGCCAAAGTGTACAAAGCTATACCCAGGAATTTAGAAAAAAACTTTAATTCTAGGCATTTCTCTAGACTCACTTGAAACTTTGTTGAAGTATATAGGTGGTCTACACAGCTATTTGAGGCATATGATTCTAATGTTTAACCCTGCTAGCATAGATGATGTATTTGTTCAAGCTACACATCTAGAGGATAGAGGAAAGAATGTGAACCCAGAGATTGGGGGATCATCAAAACCCACTGCAAGCAAGAACAAGGAAAATAAGAAGCAAAAATGGAAGGAGAGGAAGACAAACACTGTACAGAAAGACAAACCTTCATACATTGACTGCAAGAAGGATGGGCATGATGATGAACACTATTGGTCTTTGCACCCAGAGCTGAAACCCAAGAAGTTCAGTGGTAAGAAGAAGAAGAAGACTGTTGCTGCTATTCAGAAAGATTTTAGGTCAAACTCAGGTGATGAAACAATAGTCACAACCACAGTTATAAAAGGTAAAAATTTTGAAGCATCTACTAGTAATTCTGCTCAATCTATTGATAATGAAGACAATGAGAGGAAAAGACATGAGAATTTTCATATTAGAGTTATTTCCAAGCATAAAAATATTGATAATTTATTTGATAGTGGTTCACAAGTAAACTTGATTTCATAAACAATTGTAAAGAAGTTGGGCTTACTAACAACACCTCACAAGAAGCCATATCCATTAGGTTGGGTATGTGATAAAGCAAAGCTACAAGTGACTAGACAATGTAAACTTAGGTTTGCTATTAGGTCAACTTTTGTAGATGAGGTTGAGTTAGATATAGTTCCCTTGGATATATGTGGTATTGTTTTAGGAAGTCCTTACTTGTATGATAGAAAGCCTATTTTCTATAGAACTAAAAATAAGTATCAACTCACAAAAGATGGAATAAAATATATTGTAAGAGCTCATCAGCTCAAAAATAACTCCACTCTCATAAACTCAGGGTAGATGAAAAGAATTGTAAACTCATGCAAGCAATTTTTACTAATGGTTGTAAAGGAAAAGACCCCTGATAAAACCAATGCATTTGAGGGCTGTGATGCTAAACAGAAAGCTGATTTAGAACAAATTGTTTCAGAATATGATATCTTATTTCAAGAACCTAAATGTCTGCCACCAAAAAGGAAATAGTACATGATATTCATTTGCAGCAAGATGCTCCATTACCTAACATCAAAATGTACAAGTTATTTGCTTTAGATAATGCAGAGATCAAGAAGCAGGTACAGGAGCTACTCGATAAAGGGTTCATGAGGCCAAGCACATCACCATGCGGATCTCCAATTGTCTTTGTGAGAAAGAAAGATGGCTCGTGGAGGATATGCATTGATTACATAGCATTGAATAAAATAATGATGAAGAATCGTTATCCTATCCCTCACATAGATTATCTATTGGATTAGTTGAAAGAAGTTGTTTACTTTTCCAAGTTGGACTTGCATAGTGGCTACCATCAGGGAGAATAGCAGAACAAGATGCATGGAAGACTGCTTTCAAAACAAAGCAAGGGTTGTATGAATGGCTAGTTATGCCTTTTGGCTTAAATAATTCTCCTGCCACTTTCCTGAGAGTTATAAATGATGTACTCAGGCCTTTTATTGATTATTTTGTAATTGTATATTTAGATGACATTCTTGTTTTTAGTAAAACATGGGAAGAACATTTAAAGCATGTAAAGTAGACTATAGATGTTTTGAAAAGAGAAAATCTCTATGTTAAGCTATCAAAATGTGAAGTTAGCAAACAATCTTTGAATTATTTGGGTCATATTGTAGGGGTGGTGAATTAAAGATAGATCCCTCTAAGGTTGAAGTCATTGTGAACTACCCTAAACCCAAATCTG
Organism: Pinus taeda; assembly: GCA_000404065.3. NCBI lineage: Eukaryota > Viridiplantae > Streptophyta > Pinopsida > Pinales > Pinaceae > Pinus > Pinus taeda. The sequence continues at coordinate 56,787 of APFE030281708.1, read as the reverse complement.
CTACATAAGTTAGGAGCTTCCTAGGAGTAGCACAATATTGGAGAAAGCTCATTGCTAACTTTTCCTTGATTGCAGCTCCCTTACATGCTTTGACAGGATTGAACAAGGTGTTCTAGTGGGGAGGCAAACAACAGAAAGCCTTCGACACCTTGAAAGAAAATATTAGTACAGCACCAGTACTAGCATTTCCAAATCTTCAAAGACCATTTGAGGTTGAAACAGATGCCACTGACTATGCCATGGGAGCAGTGTTGATGCAACATGGTAAACCCATATGTTATCATTCTGAGACATTTAATTCTGCAGTAGTTAATTATCCCACATATAATAAAGAATTGTATGCATTAGTACAAAGTGTGAAAAATTGGAAACATTACCTAATGGGCAAAGAAACAATTATACATACTGATCATCAACCACTTCAATATTTTCACTCACAAACTAAATTGCAGCAATCAAGACACTATAGATGGATGGGTTTTCTACAACAGTTTCATCTTGTCATCAAATATAAGAAAGGCATACACAATAAGGTTGTAGATATGTTATCCAGACCAATCATAAATGTATCTACTATACTTAAGCATAACCCAGTATTGCATGAAAGCTACATTGAACAATATGATCAAGATGTAGATTTTAAAGATGTATATGCAACTTTAAGTCCTAGAAAACAAGTATAAGAATTGGATTATCATGTTATGGACCAACTCTTATATCATTTGGGAAAGTTATGCATTCCTCAAACTAAAAGAGTTAACATAATATAAGAAGCACACACTTCTCTAATATCAGGTCATTTTAGTGTAAGTAAAACAGTTGCACAGCTGCAAAGATTCTGCTATTGGCCAAGAATGCATGAAACAATCTCTAGATATATTAAAGGGTGTATCATGTGTTCTAAAAGCAAGCCCAACAATAGAAAACTAGGCTTGTACACTTCACTTCTAGTTGCTTCTCATCCTTGGGAAAGCGTTTCCATGGACTTTGTTGCAGGATTGCCAAAGTCTAGAAAAGGTCATGATTATTTATACGTTATTGTGGATAGGTTCAGCAAAATGTGTATTTTAATACCTTGTAACAAGTAGATTACAGCTGAACAAACAACAAAGTTGTTCTTTCAGCATGTATGGGTTCATTTTTTACCCACTTCTATTGTATATGATCAAGATTCCTGATTTGTTGGGAAGTTTTGGTCAAGTCTATGGGAGTTGATGGACACCAGATTGAAGAAGAGAACAACCTTTCATCCACAAACAGATGGCCAAACAGAGGTGGTCAATAGAACAATGATCTAGTTGCTCAAGGGCTATTGCAACAAGCATCCCAAACATTGGGATGAACATTTGTGTTATGTGCAACATGCTTACAACCGTGCTAAACATTCTTCTACACAGAGATCTCTTTGGTTTTACACCAAGGTCTCCCTTAGATTTTGTCTTTAGTAAAGACCTAGTAGTTGATGGACACAGTGATGTGGATAAAGAAACCAAGTTCATTGAACAAATCCAAGAAATTCACCAGGTAGTGCAAGAACATCTAGAAAAGAGCCAAGCCAAGTATAAGGCAAGGCATGATAAGCATCGAGTTGAGCATAGCTTCCAAGTTGGTGATCAAGTCTAGTTGTACATCAGCAAAGACAGAATGCAAGGGGAAGGTAAGAAGCTTAAGCCAATAAGGTATGGGCCTTTCAAGATACTTAAGAAAATTGGTGAGAATGCTTTTCGTCTTGATTTGCCAGCTTACATGTACATCGATTTAGTAGGTAATGCAGAGAACTTGACACTATTTGAACCTTAATTAATTGAAGATCTCGAAGAGAAAAGTCAATTGCCTTCTATTGATGATTTGTTGCTTGAATATCTCAATGAGTTGTAGGAAGATACAGTTCTAGACAGGAAGGTGAGAACTACACGTAGAGGGGATGTTGAGTACCTTAGAATTGGACTCAAAGGTTCAAAACCAAGCGGTGTAAGATGGATAGAGATTGGACAAGTGAGGAAGCTATATACTCACTTGATCGATGCTTAAAAACCAACTTTTGGTAGTCCAAAAGAATTTTTAAGTGGGAAGGCGTGATCCAAATGGATCCTAGAAAACCCTCTAAGTCTTCAAAATCTTCTAAACATTCAAAACTATCACTAAAGGAAAACCTTTAAAGAAGGTGGATAAGACTATCAGGAGGCAAAAACATAGAGAAATCATTGAAAAACAAAGTATTGGCAGTTTAAAACAACTTTGAATCAGAGCCGTCAGATTTGGCTGATCAACGGTCCAAATCCAGTTGGTGAATCACAATCGGCGTTGGCAAAGGGAGGTTATCGGCGGAGACCACAAGGAATACGCGACAGCGATCAGCAAGGTCAACAAGGACCATCTATCAAGCACATAGATCGATGGCCCCAGTTGCATCATAGTATCGCTATCAGCAAATGCAAAGGAGCACTTACAACGGCTCGGGGTATGTGCGATGTGCGATTGCGATCAGTTGCATCACAACATCGCATCAGAACATTTAAATGGAGTGGGGATGATAATAACCATGTCTGTGATAGCCAGACCAGATGAAACTATGGACGATATTTGATAATATTGCAAGTCCAGAAACACCACTTTTTCAGTGTAAATCACATTTTCGTTAAACAAACGAAATACAAGGGATAAAGCGTCAATGCGATATTATGGACCCGAAAGGGTTTATTAATGCCGTTGGAAACTATCTCAAGTCCAATATGAGTAGGATTTCAGTGTTTAATGTATTTTTTTAATACAAAGGACACAGGCAGGATTTCAAGTAGGTTGTGGACGGTAAGTGGTTTGGGCTGGATTCCACCCGATCCCATACAATGGCTGCCACGCATCCAGGCTAAGGAGAGAGAAAAAAACCCTGATCATGTGGTTAACCCCCATACGAAAGGGCTGCCCGAAATGAACCACAACTGTTGGATCTGGATCTCCCAGGTCAACGGTGAAGATGCGATGTCGGTATACATGCAGACCCCATAAGAGTTATAAGGCGAATTCATAATGTTTGAAGTCCGATGAATAGTGTTTGGTGGACTTTTCCTGTGTTTGAATGTATTTCTCTGTGTAAACAGAGAATGGTGATTTCGAAGGATTTCAAAGGCCTGATGACCATCCCGTTATAGAACAGGTGGCCACCATCCCTATAAGCGCTCAACAATGATTGCTAACACTTAGAAAGGGATTTGAGCAGACAGAGGTCAAGAAGCCAGAGAGCCCAAGAAGGTGAAATGAACAAACAACGTCGATTGGCTTTAAAGCCATAGACAAAGAGAAAATAGGGACAAGTAGTGCTAAGACAGAGCAAAGACAAAGTCAGGGAGTGATAGAAAGGGTTTCTGTACTCAGAGAGGCTTAAGGGGTTCAAGAAAAACTCTTGTTGTTGTATCTATTATGTGAGATTCAATTTGAGCTCATACTTTTGTAAAACTCCATTTTGAAGACATAATGAAGAGGTCACCACTGAAGGCTAGACCAGGAGACGTAGCCCAAGAGTTTTGGTTGAACTCCTTATTAAACTTGATGTATTTATGTGTGCTGTCTATTATGTTCTTTAACTGCTTCATTGTTTATGTATTTTGCAATCTTATTGATCCATTGCACAAAGTAACATAGGCATATCCAAGCACATAAGTCTATAATACCTTAATAATTGTCTAAGATCATATATCTAATCAACGAAATATTGATTTACTCCAAAAATTAGGTGGAACATGAAAAGCATTTGAGAATTGTGTTGTCGACCCTGCGGGACAATCAGTTGTATGCTAAGTTTAGCAAGTGTGACTTTTACAAAATTTAGATACAATATCTTGCTCATGTCATATCAGCAGAGGGCATAGCAGTGGACCCGGAGAAGATTAAGAACATTATGGAGTGGGCCACCCCGAAGAATGTTGTTAATATTAAATCCTTCTTGGGCCTAGCCGATTACTACCATTGGTTCATTGAATAATTCTAAAAAATTGCTTCTCCCATATCCTCGTTACAAAAGAAAGGGTGAAATTTCCAGTGGACAATTGAATGATAGCAAAGCTTTAAAAAATTAAAACATTTTCTTACTACGACATGCGTACTAAAGGTGGTAGACCCAGAGAAATATTTTGTTGTTCGCACAGATGCAATTAAGGAAGGAATTGGTGGAGTATTAATGCAAGAAGGGAAAGTTATAGCTTATGAATCCTACAAATTCAAGGAATATGAGCAGCGATACTCTGCTTATGATCTTGAATTAACAATAGTAGTGCATGCGCTTAAAATTTCGTGACACTACTTACTGGGAAAGAAATTTCTACTATTGACAGATCATAGTAGTCTTACAAATTTCTTTAACTCGTCCAACATAAACACCTATCAACCCATGCAGACAACCTTCTTGAGCAAATTTGACTTTGAAATGAAGCACCTTAAGGGGAAATAAAATTGGGTTGTTGATGCATTAACTAGAAACTTGCATTGTATCTACGAGGTGAAATTCAATCAAGTGAAATCAAATATCCCTAATATAATTAAAGAAGCATCCCTTAAATATCCGGAGTATGATTTTCTTTGGAAGCACACAATTGGTGCTCAGAATAAGGGGGGGAATATGAATATGGCATAAGTTTAGATAAACTGCTAACTTTCAGAAACTGAAATTATGTTCCTAGTCAAAGTTCTGTCAAACAATTGGAAACCATATGCTACCCACCCAAGATACCAAAAACTACTTTTAGCTATCAAGAAAGGTTATTTCTAGCCAGGTGTAAGAAAATATATTACTGAATATTTAGCTAAATGTTTGGAGTTTCAATTGGTGAAAGCGAAACATCAACACCCAACCTGGATACTACAACCATTTCCCATTCCTAAGTGGAAATGGGAGGTAATTACCTTGGATTTCATCATGGGTTTTCCCTGATCCAAGAAGCAGCATGACTCAATTATGGTGGTGGTTGATAAGATAAGAAAAACGACTCATTTCATAATGGTAAAATCCACTTACAAAACTATTAAAATTGGAGATATTTTTATGGGAGAAATTTTTAGATTGCACGGAATAGCCAAGGTGGTAATTTCTGACAGGGATGTAAAATTTACATGCACATTTTAGAAAACCCTTTTTTCTAGACTGGGCACCAGATCCAATTTAGTATTGCATACCACCCTCAGACAGATGGTCAGATAAAGTGAGTGAATCAAATTATAGAAGAAATGTTCAGAATGTTTGTGATGCAACATCCACATAAGTGTGAAGATTACCTCCACTTAATGGAGTTTTCTTATAATAACAAACACCACAATTCATTGGGAATGATTCCTTTTGAGGTGTTGTATGGAAGAAAGTGCAGGGTGCCCATATATTGGAATAGTCTTGTCAACCGATTAATATTTCGTCCTAATATGTTAGCTGAGATGGAGGAGACAGTTAAAAAAAATTGTCAAAACTTAAAAGCCACCCATGACAGAAAAAACGTTTATGTGGATAAAAGAAGAACGTATAGGGAGTTCCAGGTAGAGTATCATGTGCATTTGTGAGTCAAGACAAGGAAAAGTACCTTGCAATGGAGGGGTTGTGCTAAGTTAGCACCTCAATATTATGGTCCTTTTCAAGTTTTGGAATGGATTGGACCTGTAGCGTACAAGCCCACATTACCAAGCCATATCCGGGTTAACAATGTTTTTCATGTCTCCTTGTTAAAGAAATATGTGTACACCCCTCAACATATAATTAATGAGGAAAATGTATAGGTAAATCATTTAATAGACAAGTAGTGTATAATTTGTTCTTTCAAAGTTTCTAATGGCAGTCTATAAAAATGTGTAGGCCAAACCAGAAGGAGAGTTTCTGGAAGAGCCTCTTCATATTCTCAAGAGGAGATAAAAAACCTTGTAGAAATGAGCCATCACCTAGGTTAAAGTGCAATGGAAGCACTTTGGCTCGAAAGAGGCCACTAGAGAAGAAGAGGATTTCATGCAGAAAGCTTTTTGGCACTATTATCATAATTCAGAGAAGAACACCAGGGACAATGTTCCACATAAGGGGGGGGCAGATGTAACACACCACGTTACATGGAAATTTAACTTGGGTTACTGTTTTTTTTTTTTGTAATCTTAGGTAGATCATCTTTTCTATTTATAATAGCAAGTTGTTCCATATACAAAATCTGGGTGGCCTCAACTTGCCCAAATGGGAAACCAAGTCTGTTGGCCACCTGAATCTGTTATAAGCCATCCAGTAGCAAAATTTAACAAGTCTTTCTACCCAAGCTAGATACACTTCACAGCTAGATATATAGTTTAAGGTCTTAACAGACATACTAATACAAGAAAAATAAAAGCTATTCACTAAAAATTCTAGCATAACCTGGAGCCTGACTGGCAAAAATTAGTCCTTATTATCATCCTGCTCAGAGTCCATGATGGCCGGTGCTACAGCAAAGTCATCCGATGCTGGGGACATCCCCACGATTCTGTGCTGGATCCTATCTAGCTTCTTATCCTGCATGAACATTAGAATTTTCACATTCTTTAGATCTTTTTTGAGGTCGGGCATGCCTCTGATAATTTCCGCCATCTCCCCTGCCCACCTGTTCCAAAGCCAAGGCTAGCAGTCGCTTCATGACCCAGTACAATTGCAAGGTTTGTTTAAATTGTGACATCCTGCCCCTAGTGTTCCCTGGGTCAGGGACCAAGTCCCTCCATTCTTCCATTTTTGGTTCTAAGTCTTCCTCCATAATGCTACCTTCCATCTCCTGAATCCACTTATGAATGTCGACATCTGTCCCTACATTGTAGGCTTTGGCTACTTGATTGGCTGCCACGTCAATGGGTTTCCTACCCTTTTTCTGATCCGAGGTCTTTGAGGTGCTAGGTTCCTTTGCTCTCGGGCTCGATCACCCTCGACCCTCACGACCCCTGCCTCTACCTAAGCGAACCATCTCGTTGTTATCAGAACCCTGTTTGCAGTTATCAACATGAAACATTAGAACTAAAAAATCTTCACACATCCATGCTTGAAGCATCTCTTTATTTCTTAGATTTGCCACCCAATTCAGCCCCTCTCTGCCACTTTGGATCTCCTTGGTTCTCCCCAACACGGTCCAAGTACAAAGGCCAGGCCTTCTGACCTCCATTCCACCCGAGAATTCTCATCGTTTGCATCCCTAGGCTAACCCTTTATCAAAATTTTTCACTCCCTGGGCACACCTAGACCCTGGGTCCTAATTGGCAGCAATTCTAAGCTATCCCCCTGCCCCTCATCCCTATCCTCGTGCCTACCCCTTGGCAGCCCTTTCCCAGAATACCAGAGCTCGCCGCCCTCACTCGACATGCTATAATTCTCAATGGGAATTACAGGAATGAGACTGGATAAAGCATACCCGGATACAATACGCTCAGCCGAAGAAATCCCAAATGCTTGCGCTGCCCTGCTCCCATCTTCCCTTCTCTACGTTCTATTCATTCTCCCTACACTAACCACCCTCACATACCCCTTCACACCTACCTTATGTCCCATCCTTCTACTGGCGCTGCTCTCGTCACCCTCTCTCCTCATTATTGCCCACCTTATGCCACGTCTCCCTTTAGGTTGTCCAGCAGTCATGCAAGACACCACCACACCCTACTGTACAAGCATGTGGGTAGTGGTTAGCAGTCCTGGCCTCCCTTTCCTTCTGTTAGTCATAATGTCTGTACACTTCCACTTTTCCACCTCGATCAGGGGCCTCCTGTGCCTATTATATTGAGTTCATTGCATCATGATTATCTTGGTCTAGGATTACCTTGAGAGAATCCATACAGGGGTCCTCAATTTGTAATGGCTAGATACTGTCCACATTGCCCCCTTGGTCATTTCTTCCCCATCTATCTAGGAAATTAGCCGCTTTATTTCCTTCCCTTTTTACATGTTTTATGATCATATATTTGAACCTCTTTATTAGGTCTCCTAAGTCTTGGACCAGGCTTGCCGTTCTCCATCTTTTCGCTATTTTATCCCAAGACTTTCCGTTGTTTAGTCTCCTCATCATGTCTATGACTAGTTAGGAGTCTCCTTTCACCTCCAGGAGGTTATATCCAAGTCTTATCATTGTTCCCAAACCTTATCGAATTTCCATAAGCTCTGCTTCGTTGTTGCTCATGACCCCTCCATGAGCTGAATATACCCATCTTGTTCTGCCTTGATCATTCCGGAAGATGCCCTCAAGCCCCGCCAGCCCTGGGTTACCTTTGGAGGCCCCATCGAAATTTAGTTTAATATAACCAGTAGTAGGTCATGAGAAATGTTGAGGAATTGCTATGTTTGTACCAGAAGGTTTCCACATCTGAGGGGCTACCATTCCTTGATTGAGGTTTAGTTTGACCAGGATTCATTCTTCACTGGGCATTGTCTTCCAGTCCTCCTGGCTCCATGTTTCCACTAATATGGTTTCTCTTATATGATCCAGGGTTCTTCTCCAAACTTTCTCTTGAGTCAGTTCTTTGTTTTGAAAGATTCTTCAGTTTCTTTTCTTCCATATCATCCACATATTCGAACCTATAGCTAAACTCTAGGCTCTATTCACCACTAGGCTGATGAATTGACTGCGCCCCCATTGTTGGATTATTTCTCTGATTTTCTGGGGATCTCTGTTTGTCCTTCCAAAGACCCAACGAGTGTCTTCCCATTGTTTGTTGGAAAAATGACAAGAATTCATAAGGTGTTCAATAGTTTCCTAGTCCTGTTTATAGAGACCACAGTAGGGTGGTCCCTGTATACCTCGATTTTGTAGCTAGTCCCATGTCAATATTCGGCCCTTGCACGTTAGCCAAAGGAAGTGTGCAACTTTTGGGCACCAATTTCCTTGCCAAGTTTGTTTCCAGAGGGGCTTCATGCCATCCTGTTCTAGCTCCATGGTAAGGTTATAGGCTTCTTTGATTGTGAATGTTCCTTTCGTTGAATGGCCCCATCTCAAGATGTCAGGGCCAATTCTAGTAGCTATTTTCCTTGTCTTCATTTCTTTAGTATACAACTCTCTTTCTTCTCCATCAATTGTTTGATTCCATTTTTCTGGGTTTTTCCATATTCGCCAGTGATCCTCCATGTGTTTGTCTTTCCAGAACTCTCTTACATAAATTAACCCCGCCTCTTTTGAAAGAAACTTGGGTTACTGTTTTCACTTATTACTTTATTTTCTATTTATGAATTTGTCATCAAATACTCGATACAGAACATTAAATAATTATGGTTGGGTGGCCAAAAAAATTTGTTTTACAATTAATGAATATTAATAGTTAAATTATTTTGATAAGAACTAAAAGAAACACTTGTTAACCTCCTTAGACAGTTAAGGTGGTTACTCACTTGTCTCCTCAAAAGAGGAATTCAAGGAAAGCCTAGGGGGTTGGAGAATGCAGGAGAGACAAATATCAGATTGGTCAAGAGAGTAGAATAATGCCATTAGAAATTCCTCTAGCTGGGTGGAATAAACTAGTGGGAAATCTGAGTACAGTCATAAAGGTATGTCACTTGATGTTGGACAGTTAGCCTTGATGCCTCAAGATACTAGACTATGACAGACCTCATAACTACTTTTTGGAGGAGGAAGAGCTTAGGGGAGAGTCTGGACGTAATTTCCAGACTCACGGCTGGGTGGCGAGATCTTCCCGAAGAGGAACTACAAACTACAAGGCAGTGAATAGATAAGCATCCAAACTTTTATGTCTTAATGATTAATAAAACAATGATACTATTAGTGTTTTAGACAATTAATAACAGATGAAATATTGTAAATATTATGTATGTGTTAGGTATTTAAGAGTCATATGTTCTGTGTCTTAGACTAGAATGAAATAGACTATGTACTTGAACAAGGAATTATTACCATTCTGTATGTGCACAACTATAAACTGAACAAAATGTAAATTCATATAGCATATGAAAAGAATGAATCAAGACACATAAATCTCCCAAATAATCACATGAGGGAAAAACAAAACTGCATACATGAAAACTCTGTCGAAGGTGAAGAGTGAAACTAATCATTTCTACCAACACTAACCAACATTATTGCAGAATCAATCATCAAGCTATACACATTCTAGTTCTGGTAGAAAAAGTTGTTGTAACCTCCACATAATCATAACTTACAAAAAAAAAAAGAAAAAAAAAAAAACCATGCACAGACTTTGTGGAGATCAGAGATAATCTGAGATAGACAAAGATAACGAGCATAGAAGTTAAAATGGAATTCACATGATAACCAATGAACCAAGAAAACACTACTTTCAACCCTACCATAGACACAATATTCAACTTTTGAAGAGTTTACCAGAAAAACTATGCATAAAATCATAAACTAAACCAACATCAAACCCTCAGCTCGATTAGGTGATCCACCATATATTGAATTGTTCCTAGAGGGAACTATATCTAGCGTTGCTTCACTAAGTAGTCAAAATAATACATTAATAAAAAATTACAAGCAGGTTTGGCTTCCAAGCCACTATTAAAAACCCATTCAGGCCCCATGCATGAGAGGCTCTAAAACATCTCTATTCAGAAAAGTCAAGGCAACGCCTAAGCTAGATAATATCTAAAGAAGCAATTAGGAAAATCGAAGGGTTTTTGGAAAGACAAAGTCATCATGGGTTGAACATTAAAACCAACCTCGAAGGCAGCAAAGACCAACAAAGCATGAGTACATTGCTCTTGAGACCGAAACACCAGCAAGGAAGGTTTGGCACGAGGAGGTACCTGAAATTCAAAATCAAAATGTTGTTAGTAGAAACCCCACCAACAACAGCAACAAGTGGTAGACAAAACTGAATCCAAAGGTTACCTGAGGGATAGTCTTGGAATTACAAAGCCCACCTACACTGATAAGCCATAAACCCAGAGTTAGATTCTACTCATCTATCTTGGATAGGGACTTAGAACCCAGAAAAATGTTAGTGTCGCAGACCTTACCTAGGTCAGAGCAAACATTGCCGAGTTCACCTCCATCTAGTGATAGTAAGCGAGCAGAAGCAGGAACCACCTGCACAGTTCAACGCATTTGGTCATAATTCTTTTATGTGCACTCATAAGAGAATGATGGAGTGATATTAATGTGAATCCAAATGAAGGGGGGAAAATATTGTGTGTAGTACCTAAGGGATGGCACCTGTTGCAGCTCACCAACAAGCAGGGTTAAGATAAACAGAGACCCTCAACGTCGCAGAGAATAGTTTACTTAGTTGCAGAGCAAGAAAACAGAGGCAATGAAAACCAAAATGACTTCGTTTGTATCACAAGGCATGGGAGTTGGTTACCTCAACAAACCCTTGTTTCCGAGGACTGACAGATCCCCAAACCACAACCGCGTTGAGCAGATGATGCCAAGTGTCCCGAGAAATCAGACCCTTCTGGAGTTGAAAACCAGAGCATTAAATCACCAAGCTTAAACGTGTACTGAGAGCTGCAGGTTTTGCTCAAATTGAGAAATGCCATAAATCTAATGTACAACCATTGAACCATGTCTTGTCAACCCAAATCCACAGTATGCCATAGTGGGTGACATGGTAAAAGAATGAAGTTAATATTATATATATATATATATGTATGTATTGGGATTAATAGTTTTTTACTGTAATGTTTATTACAATGTCTACATAAATTAGTTAACATAGATCTTCAAATATCTTATTCAATTTCACCATTGAAATATTTTGAAAAGTATAAGATTTAAACGTCAATTCACACTTTTTTTTAGCTTCAAATTAGTTTATCTATTTTTAAAGTTGATGTGAAATTATATTATGTTGTGTGGACATTGAAATATTTTATTTATGACTAAGAGTGAGTGAAATATTTTTACCACATTTGATTTTAATATGATCAACAAATAGAGTGATCATAGTGAGGTTGGAATTATTGTTGTTTAATAATGCTTTCAATTGAAACTAACCAAACATGCATACTCATTTTCGTTTTTTTATTATGTTAATGTTTCTTTTAAAGAATATTTTATTTATATTTTAACCCACATATTCATATGACCCTCATATTGAAGTTATATAATGTGCTTCTTAGTGCAATAATAAAATTAAAATTAAATTAAATTTATAAGAATAAAACACTGTTAAAATTTAAAAAAACACACACATTTTTAAAGAATATATATATATATATATATATAATAATATATTATATATATATATATATTATATATATATATATAGTATTAACAAACCTCATGTTATAAATAACTCAGCCTAAGATTTAGAAAAGGAATAATTCCATTTGTTTAAGGACAATAGATTGAGGATGAAACCGATGTAAATGAGTATACACGTCATGGGAGGTCAAAGTTTCAATTTGCATTTAAAAGATATTTTTTCTAATTTTAATATTTTCTAGCTGTTAGATTATTTGGAAATTTAATTCCTACTTGTATGAGTTGTGAGTCTTTCTATGTAAAGGAGTTTGTTCCTATTTCTTAGGATTTATTAAGATCGAGATATTTCCTAGACTAGTGTGTGGTTGAGATATTCTCTCAACCAAGTGATTGTGTGTCCAAGTTAGTTTGCCTATCTTGAGACAACACTAGATGTATTTATATGCAACCTTATTTGAAGTGAATGTATAATATAGAGTGCATATGTAAAATTTATCATGGTATCAAAGCTCATGAGGGACTTGGGCCTTGGCCCTTCCTGGGCCAAGGGAAATAAAGAGTTTGATGAATTTGTAGGTTTTTCCATCATATATCAAAACATGTGCCTAGTCTTAAATTGGCTGATTTTAAATGGTTTATGCATGGCATCTCTGTCGCTAGATTCGAGGAGAAGTTGTAGAGAAAGTGATCTCTATTTACAGAGACTGCAAAGTCGAAATTGGTGCAGTGAGTGTGGAAGCCTACCACATGATTAAGTTTATGGATAAGATCGCATGATCTATTAAGTGACTATTTCAGTCATAGAATATCTGTGTGAGCGATTTTTGTGTCAGAAATTGCTATCAGCATGAAGGTGAAGATTGAAAACCGCCATGTCATCAAGCTTGGACCTATTGTTTCAGAGGGCATGTTTGTGATGCTCTACATGATTTTGTTTTTTTTATCCAAGTTGATGACAATGGCAAGAAGGTTTCATTTGGAAGGGACATTGGCCCGTTTGGATCTATGAGACCGAATCGTGTGCCAAGGATTGGCTTGCTTGGAAGCAGATGTTTTTGTTAGTTGATGTGATCTATTATTGAAATGGTGTCAATTATGATGGTTGTCAACAATCATGTCTAGCGCGGTCTTTTTGATCTTAGAACGTGAGGAAAAAGTTGTTTCACAGTTGTGGTTCTATTCTTCATCATTTGACCTCATCCAACTTAGTTAAGTGTGAAAAATTTGTGAGAGATGTCTGGGGTAGTAGAAAAGTGAAACCCAGTGATTTGACTGCAATATTTGGATTGGGATCCATTTGCTTGACCACAGTTGCAGAAAAAATAAAAAATAAAAAATAAATAAATACTATATGAGATAAGGGTTGTTGTGTACTTACTCCCCAATTAATATTCAAATGAACTTATGCAAATGTGGATTGCTTTTGGGGTGTGTTTAGGTCTGTTGAGGCCAAGAGAGAGTTGTTGTTTTCACTAGAGAATTGGCTCGACTTTGTTATTTTCTTTCGATGCATTGAAGATTGTCCTCAGTTGTGAAGTTGTTAGTGTCTGTTGTGGTTAGCGTGTAGTGATCAGTGTTTGACTGTTCGTTAAGCATAATTCATGCTTGGAGATCACTTTGAAAGCTCGTAAAATAATTTCGCCAGTCCTTCAACACCTTTGCAGAAGTAGGGACGCTCAATTGCTGCATCAGGTGAATTGATGTTGTTTCCGTACAAGACTGAGTGGAAAGATATTCAAACTGTCAAAGTTGGACATTGAAAGGAACTTATGTTAGTGTCGGAGATGTCTATGATGTTGTAAGAATTCCAACAATCTATCGTCTAAGTGTCAAAGCAAGCAAGCTATTAAAGTGCACAAATTAGATTGTCAAAGAATCCAATACAAGCCTAATAGGTTACACTGAATTGGAATTATTTAAAGCCTTCACTACTTTGAATTTAAATTTGAATTTGATTAAGTGTTCAAAAATTGGCCATCTCATTAATGTAAATCTGGTCGAAAGAATTGTAAGCTTTGCTGTTGCGATACTTAGTTTGGCCAACTATTGTCACGAGTTTGAGTTTATGTTGGAATTGACCATGCCAACAATAGACAAATTTAATTGCAGGAATTATTGACTACCATATATATTAAAGACATGACAGTGTATATGGAATCACAATAATTGCATCAAAGGTTAAAGGATGATATACAACTAGGTGAAAGTTTGTGTGAGTTAGTGTGATTTTGTGGAATATACTAACTAGCATGATGTATTATGAGTCACACATATTAATCATAAGCAATTCTAGGATGTTTTGTAGTGGTCTTTGGAAAGTATGTACCTGGTAACTCCAAGAGTTGGAGTGTGTAATGTAATTCTGATGAGGCATGTGTACCCCAATAAAGTTCGTGGTAATCTTAAAACCACTTTGTAATTCCAGGTTTTAAGTAAGCTAGAAACCACTTTTCAGTGTTGGTTTGTGGTAAACCAGAAACCACATGTGAGAGATAAGTGGATAGGGATTCGTGTATGCATGGTTTAGGGTTAGCCAACAAAACCCTTGGCATGGTTAAGGGTGAGCCAAGAAAGCCCTAGGCCTGGTTGAGTTGGGTCTATGGTGAGCCTTGGTGGCTGAAAGCCCTTATGGGCATGGTTGAGGGTAATCTGATAAAATCCAGAGCATGTTTATGGGTAATCTGATAAAACCCATGATGATGGAAGGGAATTTGCATGTATAGGTACATGTATGCAGATAGATAATGACTGACAGAACCATGTATATGAAGGACATCCTAGTAGACTAGCGGTTGCAGTAGTTGGGAACCCATGCATTCTGGTGGATGGTTGTTCCTTTATATGGACATTGACATATTATTTTGTCATGTTTGACCACAACTAGACTTTCCATATTGAGATTGAGATAAGTAGTCATTAAGGGAGTGACTCGGAAATTTAATTCTTACCTGTCTCAGTTGTGACTCTTTCTATGTAAAGGAGTATGTTCTTATTTCTTAGGAGTTGTTAAGATCTAGATGTTTCCTAGATTGGTGCGTGCTTGGGATATTCTCTCAACCAAGTGATTGTGTGTCCAAGTTAGTTTACCTATCTTGAAGCAACACTAAATGTATTTATATGTAACCTTATTTGATATGAATATATAATATAGTGTGCATCTATAAAATGTATCTTAGGAAATTGAATGTTTTACATAAATCTTAGCTTTCTAGCTTAGCTTTATAATTCAAAATGACCGGACCTTAGATTTTAAGGTCAATGGGGGTAGTTAGAGAGATTTAACGAGAACAAATATTTCATCCAAGATGGATTTGTAATGGTGTATCATAAAAAAGTAAAACCACAATATGTCAAGTCTTCTCACAAACATTGAAACACGTAGGATTATGAATTATGTATGAGTGTTACTAAATTTTTTATAGTGTAAATTTATTTGTAAGTGTAAAATTTGAAAAAAAAACATTTATATATAATATGTAATTTTTCATTTAGATTGTATTTTTGAATGTTATATAGAGTGCATAACCTAAACTTGTAAGTATAAAAAAACTTTGTTAGATTTGAAAATTGACAAAGAAAAATATAATAAAAAATGGTCAAAATATAAAATAGTCAAACGACTTTCAACATTTTAAAAAACTCAATTGTTTTATATGATACATACATAATTGTTTTAAAACAATATATAATATATGCATAATTGTCATTAAAATATTTCACGTAACATGTGTAGTGAGACATTTTATCTATTGACTACATTATTCATATTATAATGGTGTTTTTTATTATTAATATATTTTTATGTATACATCAATAATACTTAATCATGCCTATTAAAATATTTTATTAATGACTCAAGTTAACAAAAAATATCATTATAAATATTTTTAAATGTCACATTAATTTTATATTAAGAACTGAATGAATTACATATCCTCTCTTATTATTCTTATATTATTTTTTATTTTTTTTAATATTCAATAATGTTTTATTTTAGACATTGAATATTTTATTTTATACAACATTACATTATTCTTATTATTTTTATTATGAAATACAAGAGATTTTTATTTTATTTATAATTTTCAATACTTTTTTTTCTTTAGGCATTGAATATTTTATTATATACAATATTAACATATTTTCTTTTAATACTTTTTTTTTTATAATAATATAGATATATATGAAATTGATATCTTCATATATTACTTAACATAGATCTTCAAATAGTTTTTTTACTTCTAATTATTTTATCTCTTTTTAAAGTTGACATAAAATTATATTAAGTCATGTGGACATTGAAATAATTTATTTATGAATGAAAGTGAGTGAAATATTTTTACCACGTTGGATTGTGATATGAACAACAAATCTAGTGACCATAGTGAGGTTGGGATTATTGATATTTTATAATGTTTTCAATTAGACTTAAACTAAGCATGCATATTCATTTTTGTTTTTTTATTATAGTTGTAGTTGATATTGCTTTTATATTTAGAGAATACTTTATTTTTATTTTAAGAAAGACATATGTCAACTCCATATTAAGCACAACTAAACATGCCTATTTATTTTAGTTTTTCATTAAAGTTGATATTTCTTTTCTATTTAGAGAATATTTTATTTTTATTTTAAGAAGGACATATGTCAACTCCATATTAAACACAAACTGAATCACACATGAATCTCACACTCAACTGTAAAATAAGTCTCTTGGCCTAATTATGTATGAATAAGGGGTGTAATTTCATTATGAGAAGCTTTGAATAAATAAATAGATTTGATAGAATTGAAAAAGTTTTGGACCACTAAAATTATACAAAGATTAACCAAAAAAATACCCAAAACATTAATAGTTGAACTATACTCTCTACTTTTTTTAAGAAACTAAATTTCATGCTACATTTACATAGGAAATTTCATTTAAATATTTAATTTTTAGTTTTTTGACTTGAATTATAGGGGATTTGAAATTTAAATCTTATGATTTACAAAATACTTCATTACATTTTTTTTTCTTGGTAAAATTAATCTATTATTTACAGAAACAAAATACAATTACAATCTTGCTGTCAAAAAAAACCAGCTGCCTGGTGGATATAGCAGCGTGGAGCAGCAACATTCTCAGTGTAAGATGAACCAGACATTTAATCTAACCCACGTGTGGGCCAGCGGCACCAAAAAAAAAAAAGCGTTCCCTCGCAGGGGACTTCAAAAACACATTGAGGCACAGAACACCGACAAATTTGAGAGACAAAACCTGGGCATCGACATTGCCCTGCCGCATAGACACCATAACAACTTGACACCATGACAGATTGACCCTTAGACACCATGACACATTGATACATGGACACATTGACACAAGGACACATAGACAAGATTCCATCATAGCGAGCCACATAACCTGGAGAGAAGACGTGGCTAGTCTTCCGGAACCTCCTCCACAATCCTGCACCAGCCATACTCCTCCATTTCTTGCTCTGGAACCTCCTCTGCTGCCGCCATGATAGGCTCTTTCCCAGCTTCTACCTTCTGACTGGAAGGTCCTTCTGAATCCTTCATAGGATCAGCAGAGGGTGTCTCCATGGCTCTCCTGGTTTCAGCAGGTGGCGAATCCTCCCTTTGAGCACTGGACTTGCCCTCTTCTTGGGCTTCTTCGATGAAGAGCACTGAGACATGGGCATTAATTATGGGGCGGTTTAGAGTGGTGTTGAAGGTGAAAACAGCAGAATCGAAGGAGGGCGAGGTAGATGACCCAGGTGAGCTGGCTTGCAAAAATTGGCTTGGCCTAAGGGAGCTTGCACCTGCAGCATAAGGGCAGAGACAGTGGCAATGGAAATGGTGGGAGGTATCCTCAGCTTCAGAAGGGTGCGAAGACCCGCCACGAGAGGAGCCGTGTCGGCTGAGCATGCGTTGCCGAGGCCAAACCATGATTGCAGGGCTATACAGGGCCAAATTGAAATTTGAACGACACAGAGAATGATATGCAAGCAGAGGATGGTAATCGGTAGACGGTTGAGGGTTCAGTAAGACGCTCATGAATCCAACATAAAAACAGAGGCCAGGATTGGTCCAGGAGTCCGGGGGAGAGGAAGTGGCCTGAGAGTTCAAACCCGACTTCCACCTCCACAGCACTAGAGGTAACAGTAAGACCTCGAACCAAGCCTGTAACAACATGGAAAATTCTTTGATGCATCCCTTAATAATGCAATTTCCCTTACCTCGAAGCACTCTCGCAATAACTGTGGCCGCCATAAGAGCCGAGGGGCCAAACCTTGTGTTGCAGGTGAAGGTGGGTGGAGCGTAAATGCTCCAGTGCTGCATTTGTTGGCTATTGTACCAGTGTTGTCGGTTATGATCAACCTCCCATGTGGACATGGCGTAGGTGCGCATGGCGGGTAGGTGACTCACGCTGCTTGCCCATCCCATCTCATAACTGCCTATTATGGTCACCCGCATCGGGGGCAAAATACTTCATAACATTGAGATTAACCATTAAACACAATTCTATAAATTAAAATAATAATAATAATAAAAATTTTAAATATTTTTTATATAAATCATAAAATAATAAATATAAAAATGATGTAATAGGCTAGATCTATCTTAACTCCAGATCTTGGATCTATCAACCGTAAAGAGGGATCAAGTCTGTCAAGGTGAAAACTACTTTTTTGAGTGCAAACATTTCCCTTCAGGAAAGGTTTGCACCTCGAGAGATTTGATCAAAGCTTGATATATATGGAGTTAAGATGGATCTAGGTTGGTTTCAGTCATGTGCAGCCAAATAAAATTTAATGAACATATGATTAATTTTATCAATAATATGTAAATGCATTTAATATTAATATAATCATTTTAAATATGTTAAATATGTGTCAAATTAATCTAGTCCTTTTAATTTTAAATTTGCTTGGTTACTAACTTTAATGATGAAAAATGATGAAATAAAAATTTTGAATGTAAAGTGACCATGTAATAGTGTTGAATGATAGAAAATGTGAATAATAAGAATATAGTCAATTATAATTAGTTTTCATTGTGATTAATATTATAAATTATTTTTAGTGAAAATATTTGCACTTTATTTATTTGAGAGCGTAAAATTATATTTTTTTTTGGTCAAAATAAATTGTATCTCTCTAATCTTTTGATAGATTTGAATGTTATATAGGGCGCATAACTTAAATTTGTAAGTTTAAAATATTTTGTTGGATTTCAAAGATAATTGACAAGGAAAAACATTATTACTTGTAAAATAGTGAAGCTACACATTTTAACTATAATTTTTTTCAATTGCTATATATATATATATATATATATATATATATATATATATATATTATATAATATATACATATATATAATATATATATTATAATATATATATATACAGTGAACATTAATATTTCACATGACATGTATATTCAATATTTCATCTATCACTAGTGTCCACATTAAATGACTTTTTTTTGTTTAATATATTTTTAAAGTATAAGTCAATATTACTCAATCCTACATATTGAAATTTTGAGTTTTATGAATATTTTTAAATGTCTCATTAATTTTTATATTGAGAATTGAATGAATGATACATCCCTCTTATTATTCCTTTATGAAGTACTTAATATTTTTTTATTTTAATTTTCAATTTTCAATTTTTTTCCTTTGTATATTAAATATTTTCTTATATACAACATTACAACTCTTTTTTATTATTCTCTTATTATGAAAGTGTTTATAATTTTTCATTTTATTTTTAATTTTCATTAATTTTTCTCCTCTTTACATTGAAAATTTTATTATATACAACAATGAAATCCTATTATTATTATTATTATTATTATTACAACAAAGTAATTGATATTTTTTATTTTATTTTTAAATTTAATTATTATTTTTCTTTAGACGATGAGATTAAATTATATATATAATATAGATATATATGAAGTTGATGTCTGTAACACCCCACATTACATGGACATTTAACTTGGGTTCTTGTTTTTACTTATTAATTTATTTTCTATTTATGACTTTGTTATCAAATACTCAATCTAGAACATTAAAGAATTATGGTTGGGTGGCGAGAACATTTGTTTTACAACGAATGAATATTAAGAGTTAAATTATTTTGACAATAACTAAAGGAAATAGTTGTTAACCTCCTGAGACAGTTAATGTGGTTACTCACCTGTCTCCTCAAAAGAGGAATTCGAGGAAGGCCTAAGGGGTTGGAGAATGGAGGAGAGACAAATATCATATTGGTCAAGAGAGAAGAATACTGCCATCAGAAATTCCTTGAGTTGGGTGGAATAAACCAGTGGGAAATATGAGTACAGTCATAAAGTTATGTGACTTGAGTCCAGTCTTGATGCCTCAAGATACCAGACCGTGACAGAACTCATAACTATTGTTCAGAGGAGGAAGCACTTGGGGCAGAGTCTTGACATAATTGCCAGACTCACAAATGGGTGGTGAGATCTTCCTGAAGAGGAACTACAAACTACAAGGTAGTGAACAGATAAGCATCCAAACTCTTACGTCTTAATGATTAATAAAACAATGATGCTATTACTATTTTAGATGATTAATAATAGATGAAATATTGTAAAGATTATGTCTGTGTTAGGTATTTAAGAGCCATATGTTTTGTGTCTTAGACTAGAATGAAATAGACTATGTACCTGAACAAGGAATTATTACCATTTAGTATGTGCACAAATATAAATTGAACAAATTGTAAATTTATATAACATATGGAAAGCATGAAATAACACTGTAAAATATCCCAAACAGTCAAATGAGGGAAAAGGGATACTTCATACATGAAATCTGTGTCGAAAGTCAAGGGAAAAACTAATCATTTATACCAACGTTAAAAAACATCATTGCGGAATCAATGGTCAAGCTATACACTGTCAAGTCCTGGTAGAACAAGTTGTTGCAGCCTCCACATAATAATAACTTAAACAAAATAAATAATCCATGCACAAACTTTGCAGAGATTAGAGATAATCTGAGGCAGACAAACATAACGAGCATAGAAGTTTGAATGGAGTACACATCATAGCCAATGAACCAAGACAAAACTACTTTCAACCCTGCCATAGACACAATATTCAACTTTTGAAGAGTTTACCAGCAAGACTATGCAGAAAATAATAAATTAAACCAGCATCAAACGCTCAGCTTGATTAGGTGATCCACCATATATTGAATTATTCCGAGAGCGAATTGTATGTAGCCTCAGTTCACCAAATATTCAAAATAATACATTAATCAAAAATTACAAGCACGGTTGGCTTCTAGGCCACTATTAAGAACCCATTCAAGCCCCAGGCGTGAGAGACTCCAAAACATCTCTACCCAGAAAAGCCAGGGCAACACCTCAGTTGGATAATCTCATATGAAGCAGTGAGGAAAATGAAAGGGTTTGTGGAAAGACAAAGTCATCATGTGTTCATCATTATAACCAACCTAGAAGGTAGTAGAGACCAACGAAGCATGAGTACATTGCTCTTGAGATCGAAACACAAGCAAGGAAGGTTCAGCAAGAGGAGGTGCCTAAAATTCAAAATCAAAATGTTGTTAGAAGAAACCCCACTAACAACAGTAACAAGTGGTAGAGAAAACTAAACTGAAAGGTTACCTAAGGGATAGTCCTAGAGTTTCAAGGCCCACCTACACTGATAATCCATAAACCCAGAGTTAGATTCTTGTCATTTATCTCGAACGGGCACTTAGAACCAAGAACATTGTTAGTGTCACAGACCTTAGCTAGGTGAGAGGAAACATTTCCGAGTTCACCTCCATCCAAGGATAGCAAGTGGGTAGAAGCAACAACCATCTACATAGTTCAATGAAATTTGATCAGAATTCTTTTTTGTGCACTCAAAACAGAAGGATGGAGTGATATTAATGAGAATCGAATTTGCAGAGAAAAAAATGATTGTGTGTAATACCTGAGGAATGGAACCTGTTGCAGCTCACCAACAAGCAAGGTTCGGATAGACATAGACCCTCATCATTGCAGAGAATAGTTTAGCCAGTTGCAGAGAAAGAAAATAGAGGCGCAGAAAACCCAAATGACTTCATTCGCGGCAGAGGGCAGGCGAGTTGGTTACCTCAACAAACCCTTGTTGCCAAGGACTTTCGAATCCCCAAATCATAATCACGATGAGCAGATGTTTCCAAGTGTCCTAGGAAATTAGACCCTTCTGGAGTCAAGAACCAAAGAATTAAATCGCCAAGCTTAAACACGTACTGAGAGTTGCAGGTTTTGCTCAAATCAAGAAATTCCATAAAACCAATGTACAACCATTTAACCATGTATTTTCAACCCAAATCCATGGTATGCCATAGTGGGTGACATGGTAAAAGAATGAGGTTAATATTTTTTTATATGTATGTAATGGGGTTAATATTTTTTTACTAGAATGTTTGTTACAAGTGATATCAGAGCCCAATTCACAACACTGAGGCATTTGGGATATGTATAAATATAATATAAACAAACAAAGTGAATGTGAATGGTTGAGCACAGAGATAAGCACCAAGGAGAAGAATGTAGAGAGGTCCCAAACCACCAAACCAGCTAGGAGCAACTTATGTAGGGGTCAACCCTAATATACAGATAGGAGAAGAATCTCGATAGGCCAATGCTTCCCTACTTGAAACCATTCTGCAGTTACGTACTAAAATGAAACATTTGAGGGTAGACAATGAAAGGTTACTACAAGAATAAGAAAGAATCCCAAAAATTTTGTCTGACCAACAAAATCAATGAGAACCAGACGCCAGTGCTGGTAATGGAGAGAAAACCACAATGGTCCATAAAGTGGAAGATAATTCTAACTCGGGGGAATGACATGAGGAGGATGAAGAAGGAAATTCTGATAATATTTCTGACCAGCGGAAAACAAATAGACAAAAAATTGAACTACAAGGGGAATTAAAAAATATAAAACCATCAATCTTTGAAGGTGAGTACGATGAAGAAGAAGAAGCATGGTTAATCGAAATGAATAAATATTTCCGGATCTATGACTAAAATTATAAACTCAAGGCACGGCTAGAGATTTATCAATTAAGAAGTAAGGCCACCTTTTGGTGGGAGGAGATAAACACTGTAAGGAAAATTTACGAAGAGCTAGTTACATGGAAATAATTTCAAAAGCATTTCAAGGATAAATATTTAACAAAGTGTTATTATGATGAAAAAGAAAAGGAGTTCCATGATTTAAGGTGGGAACCTTGACTATGGATGAATATGTGAAACTATTCACCTCCCTATTATGGTATGTACCGTATATGTAGGAGGAAAAGGCCAAGATTCAACGTTTTATTAGTATTATACCTACTTTATGAAGGAAAAGCTTGAATTTGGCTACCCAAAGATGATGGACGACACGGTTAAGAAAGCCCACATCTGTTATTAGAAAATGAAATAGAGGAATGAGGGATAAAAAAGAGGTTTGAACCGAAGGGGGAGAAATTTACCCCCAAACAAAAGAACAAAAGTTACCAATGGAAGGAATGTACAGCAAAGGCCCTTCGGTAAATTTGCAGTGAGGAATCAGTCAAAGTTCCTAGCATCTATTGAAAACAGGCAGACTGAGTGGATTAATAAGTTTATCAATGATTAGCAACATAAACAGGCTCTGTAGTGCTGGGGATGTGGAGAACCCCATTATTACAAAAATTGTTTGCATAGGGCAAGAACAAAACGTCTTTCAAACATGCAAGAAGCTTCCACAGTTGGGGAGGTGGCAAGGAGTATGCCTAGAATTAATGTTGGACTTGACGATCATCAAGCAGAATACCAACCCACGATGATTGAGTGTGAAGGCATGATCACTAATCAACTTGTCTCTGTTTTGTTTGATCCAGGTGCTAGCTTAAGCTATGTTAGTCCTAAGGTTGTAGAGAGCTGCCAACTGCAAAGCAGTAAATTTCAAAAACCTTGGTTAGTCCAACTAGCCAAAAGGGAGAAGAGAAGGGTAGTTGCAAAAATAGAACGTTCTCCTGTAAATATTTTAGGACAACGGATTTAGATTAATCTAAATATACTCCCTTTGGGTTCATATGATGTGCTAATAGGGATGGATATGTTGGAAGGACATTGGTCCTTAGTAAATTGTAAGGAAAAATCTGTTAGTTACCTTACTGAATCGGGACAGAGGAAGGAAATTCAAGAAATTAAGAAAAGTATTAAGTTACATCTTATTACTTCTAACGAGCTGGGGAAATGCATTAGGAAAGGCTGTCAAGTTTACGATGTATAGGTAGGATAAATAAATTCCAAAAGAAAAATTACTTCCCTTGAAGATATTTCGGTCATTCAAGACTTTGTTGATGTGTTCCCTAGTTCCATTCTCGGGTTACCACCTAAATGGGATATCAATTTTACGATTGAAATAGTTCTAGGTGCAACTCCTGTTTCCAGAACTCCTTACCATATGAGCCTACCCAAGTTAACAGATCTCAAAATGCAGCTGCAAGAACTGCTTGATAAAGGTTACATTCGCCCCAGTGTGTCCCCTTGGGGAGCCCCTATACTGTTCATATGAAAAAAGGACAAAACTTTAATATTATGTATTGATTATCATCAGTTGAATTAGCTGACGATAAAAAATGCATACCCTTTACCATGAATTGATAATTTATTTGATCAAGTTTGAGGAGCAATTGTGTTCTCCAAAATTGATCTCAGCTCTAGTTATCATCAAATAAGGATTAAGGAAGAAGATATTTGTAAATTTTCTTTTCAAACTCATTATGGACATTACAAGTTTGTGGTGTTATCTTTCGGCCTTATGAATGCCCCAACCACTTTTATGGGTCTAATGCATGGTATTTTTCAATCATACTTAGATAATTTTGTGCTGAATTTTATTGACGATATATTGATTTACTCCAAGAATCAGGTGGAACATAAAAATCACTTGCGAATTGTGTTGTAGACCCTACGGGACAATAAATTGTACTTTAAGTATAGAAAGTGTGACTTTTTCAAAAGTCAGATACAATATCTTGGTCATTTCATATCAGTAGAGGGTAAAGCATGAATCAGGAGAAGATTAAGACCATTATGGAGTGAGCACCGCGAAGAATGTTGTTGATATTAAATCCTTCTTGGGCCTAGCCAATTACTATCGTCGTTTCATTGAAGGATTCTCAAAAATTTCTTTTCCCATGACCTCGTTACAAAAGAAAAGGAGAACTTTCTGGTGGACAGCTGAATGCCAGCAAAGATTTGAAAGATTAAAACATTTACTTACTACAGCACCCATACTAGAGGTGATAGACCCAGAGAAATCATTTTTGTTTGCACATATGCAAGTAAGGAAGGCGTTAGTGGAGTACTAACACCAGAAGGGAAAGTTATAGCTTATGAATCCTACAAATTAAAGGAATCTGAGCAGTGATATTCTGTTGATGATCTTGAATTAACAACAATAGTGCCACAAGGGCTTCACTAGGGGAGCAATATCATACCATGTGCGTTCATATTGGGGATATATATTGAGGAAAAAATGACATAATATATTGGGGGATATATAGGGGGTAAACAAATTTTATATTGGAAAATATAAAATATGGAGCTTAAAATTAATGAAAAAATATAAAGGGGTATACGAAATGTTATTGAAAAAATGGATACCTACAATATCTAGTGAAAGCAGGAGTTTTTTAAATTGGGAAGCTCTATTGGGTTCATATTGGTATGGGGTCAAATAATGTGTTTTTTAGAGGGATTTTCCATTATGTAGTCAAATTAATGGTGTTGTTTAATATTTCATGAATGCAAGTGATATGTCAGAGGTTCACTGAGTTGATCCCCAGTTAGTAGTGCATGTGCTTAAAATGTGGTCACACTACTTACTAGGAAAGAAATTTCTGCTATTGACAGATCATAGCAGTCTTACAAATTTCTTTAACCAATCCAGCTTAAATACTTGTCCACCCATGTGGACAACCTTCTTGAGCAAATTTGACTTTGAAATGAAGCACCTTAAGGGGAGATAAAATCGAGTTTCCAGTGCTTTAAGCAGAAAATTGCATTGTATCTACGAGGTGAAATTCAGTCAAGTGAAATCAAATCTCCCTAATATAATTAAAGAAGCATCCTTTAAATATCCGAAGTATGACTTTCTTTGGCAGCATGCAATTGGTGCTTAGAAAAAAGGGGGGGAAATATGAATATGGCATAAATCTTGATAAACTACTAACTTTAAGAAACTGAAATTATGTTCCTAATCAAAGTTCTATCAAACAATTGGAAACCATATGCTACCCACCCAGGATACTAGAAACTACTTTTAGCTATCAAGAAAGGTTATTTCTAGCCAGGTGTAAGAAAATATATTATTGAATGTTTAGCTAAATGTTTGGAGTGTTAGTTAGTGAAAGCAGAACATAAATGCCCAGCCAGGCTACTACAACCATTGCCCATTCCTGAGTGGAAATGGGAGATAATTATCTTGGATTTCATCACGGGTTTGCCCCAAACCAAGAAACAGCATGACTCAATTATGGTGGTGGTTGATAAGTTAAGAAAAAATACTCATTTCATACTGGTAAAATCCACTTACAAAATTGTTAAAATTGCATATATTTTTATGAGAGAATTTTTTAGATTGCACAGAATAACTAAGGTGGTAATTTCTGACAGGGATATAAAATTTAAATGCACATTTTGGAAAACCCTTTTTCTATACTGGGCACACATATCCAATTTAGTACCGCATACCACCCTCAGATGGATGGTTAGACGGAGTGAGTGAATCAAATTTTAGAAGATATGTTAATAACGTTTGTGATGCAATAGCCGCATAAGTGGGAAGATTACCTCCACTTAGTGGAGTTTTCTTATAATAACGGACAACATGATTCGTTGGGAATGATTCCCTTTGAGGTGTTGTATGGAAGAAAGTGCAGGGTGCCCATAGATTGGAATAGTTATGTCAAGGACTAACACTAGACCTTGATATGTTAGCCGAGATGGAGGAGACACTTAAAAAACTTCGTCAGGACATAAAAGCTACCCATGACAGACAAAATGTTTATGTGGATAATAGAAGAATGTATAGGGAGTTCCAGGTAGGGGATCATGTGTATTTGCGAGTCAAGCCAAGGAAAGGTACCTTGCAATGGAGGGGTTGTGCTAAGTTATCACCTCAGTATTGTGGTCATTTTCAAGTTTTGAAATGGATTGGCCTATTGCGTACAAGCTCGCATTACCAAGCCATATCTGAGTTCACAATTTTTTTCATGTCTCCTTGTTAAAGAAATCTGTGTACAACCCTCAGCATATAATTAACTAGGAAAATGTACAGGTAAATCAGTTAATAGAACAACTAGTGTATAATTTTTTCTTTCAAATTTTCTGATGACAATCTGTAAAAATGTGCAGGTCGAATCGAAAGGATATTTTCTAGCAGAGCCTCTTCATATTCTCAAACAAAGATTAAAAACCTTGTGGAAATGATCCATTGCCCTGGTTAAAGTGCAATGGAAGCACTTTGGCCTGGAAGAGGCCACGTGGGAAGAAGAGGATTTCATGTGGAAAGTTTATCCGACACTATTTTCATAATTCAAAGAAGAACACCAGGGACAATGTTCCTCATAAGGGGGAAAGATGTAACACCCCACATTACACTAACATTTAACTTGGGTTATTGTTTTTACTTATTACTTTATTTTCTATTTATGACTTTGTCATAAAACACTCGATATAGAACATTAAAGAATTATGGTTGGGTGGCTAGAACATCTTATTTTACAATTAATGAATACTAAGAGTTAAATTATTTTGAAAAGAACTGAAAGAAATAGTTGTTAACCTCCTAAGACAATTAAGGTGGTTACTCACTTGTCTCATTAAAAGAGGAATTTGAGGAAGGCCTAGGGGGCTAGAGAATGGAGGAGAGATAAATAGTAGATTGGTCAAGAGAGAAAAATACTACCATCAGAAATTCATGTAGCTCAATGGAATAAACTAGTGTGAAATCTGAGTACAGTCATAAAGGTATGTGACTTGATGCTAGATAGTTAGCCTTGATGCCTCAAGATACCAGACTGTGACAAACCTCATAACTATTGTTTGGAGGAGGAAGAGCTCAGGGGAGAGACTAGATGTAATTTCTAGACTCACGTGTGGGTGGTGAGATCTTCCTAAAGAGGAACTACAAACTACAAGGCAATGAACAGATAAGCATCCAAACTTTTATGTCTTAATGATTAATAAAACAATGATGCTATTAGTGTTTTAGATGTTTAATAATAGATGAAATATTGTAAATATTATGTATGTGTATTTAAGAGTCATCTGTTTTGTGTCTTAGACTAGAATGAAATAGACTATGCACTTGAAGAAGGAATTATTATCATTCTATATATGCACAACTATAAAATGAAAAAAATTTAAATTCATATAACGTATGAAAAGCACGAATCAAAACTAAGAAATCTCCCAAATAGTCACATGAGAGAAAAACAAAACTGCATACGTGAAAACTGTGTCGAAAGTCAAGGATGAAACTAATAATTTCTACCAACATTAATGAACATCATTGTAGAATCAATCATCGATCTATAAATTGTCAAGTTCCAGTAGAACAAGTTGTTGCAACCTCCACATAATCATAACTTAAATAAAAAAATCCATGAAGAGATCAAATATAATCTGAGACAGACAAACATAACAAGCATAGAAGTTCAAACAGAATTCACATCATAACCAATGAAACCAAGAAAGCACTACTTTCAACCCTGCCATAGACACAATATTCAAATTTTGAAGAGTTTACCAACAAAACTATGCATAAAATCATAAATTAAACTAGCATCAAACCCTCAGCTGGGTTAGGTGATCCACCATATATTGAATTGTTCCCAAAGGAAACTGTATCTAACCTCGGTTCACCAAGTAGTCAAAATAATACATTCATAAAAAATTACAAGCACGGTTGGCTTCCAAGCCACTATTAAAAACCCATTTAGGCCCCAGGTGTGAGAACCTCCAAAACATCTCTATCTATAAAAGTTAGGGAAATGCCTCAGCTAGATAATCTCTAACGAAGAAATCAGGATAATCAAAGGGTTTTTTGGAAAGACAAAGTCATCATGGGTTCAACATTAAAACCAACCTGGAAGGTAGAAAAGACCAAAGAAGCATAAGTACATTACTCTTGAGGCCGAAACACCAAAAAGGAAGGTTTGGTGAGAGGAGGTACCTGAAACTCAAAATCAAAATGTTGTTAGAAGAAACCCCACCAACAACAGTAACAAGTGGTAGACAAAACTAAACCGAAAGGTTAACTGATGGATATTCATGGAATTGCGAAGCCCACCTGCACCGATAAGCCATAAACCCAAAGTTAGATTCTACTCATCTATCTTGGACAGGGACTTAGAACTCAAAATAATGTTAGTGTCACAGACCTTACCTAGGTTAGAGCAAACATTTCCGAGTTCACCTCCATCCTGGGATAGGGAATGGGCAGAAGTATGAACCACCTGCACAGTTCAACATAATTTGGTTAGAATTATTTTATGTGCACTCAAAAGAGAAGGATGGAGTGATATTAATGAGAATCAAACTTGCAGAGAAAAAAAGATTGTGCATAGTACCTGATGGATGGCACCTATGTGGCTTGCCAACAAGAAGGATTTGGATAGACAGAGACCCTCAATACCATAGAGAATAATCTATCCAATTGAAGAGCAAGCAAACAGAGGCATAGAAAAGCCAAATGACTTCGTTCGTAGCACAGGGTAGGGGAGTTGGTTACCTAAACAAACCCTTGTTTCCGAGGACCGTTAGATCCTCAAACCACAACCGCGTTGAGCAAATGATGCCAAGTGTCCCAAGAAATCATACTCTTCTGGAGTTGAGAACCAGAGCATTAAATAACCAAGCTTAAACGTGTACTGAGAGCTGCAGTTTTTGCTCAAATCGAGAAATGCCATAAAACCAATGTACAACCATTGAACCATGTCTTGTCAACCTAAATCCGCAGTATGCCATAGTGGGTGACATGTTAAAAGAATGAAGTTAATATTTTTTTATATATATGTATGTATTGAGATTAATAGTTTTTTGTTGTAATGTTTGTTACAATGTTTACATAAATTAGTTAACATTTTTTTTTATATAATTACGCTGATAGGTGTCCCTCCTATTGGAGTTGGGCACTTTAATCATTTTCTTAATTAATATTTTTGATTGGATGGCCTAAACTGAAAGATGCTAGTATATTCTTGTAGTCGTCACTATATCAATGAATGAAATTGAAAGTGATAACTTCCTTGCATATCTAAATCAAGTGTTTAAACCCTACTTAAATTAATTTTTTACTAAATGATCATTAAAAAATTATTGTGCCTCTTAATTCTTTCCACGTATGTAGGATTAAGAAAAAATGAAATTAAAAAATTACTATGAAACACATGTCTTTGAAAGCTCCTTTGAAAGTGATGTCTCTTTGCATTCTAAAATGTAATGTTCAATGTTGGAGTAATAGGAACATGTTTTCATCCATTACAATGATAGTTGAAGCATTTATGCCCGATAATCATCCATAACCATGACAATAAGGACTGGAGGCATCGATGGATCAAACTGTTCTTTAATTCAATTAAGTACCATCGAAATATGAAACTTCTTCTAGAATAATGCTCCGTGTCTGCAGGTAAGGATGTGGATTTGATTTCTATATCTTACCCAAAAATAAAATCCATGGCCCTATTTCCCATAGTTGTGTTCCATCTGGACATCCTATTGTGTTCCATCTAGAATTCCGTAAGATTAAACCACCGTACTTTGACGGGGAACAAGAGGAGGCAGCTAAAGCATGGCTGATTAATATGAACAAATATTTCCAGCTATATGAGTACGATCACAACCTCAAGGCACGGTTAGCCATTTTCCAATTGCAGGGGAAAGCCACGCTGTGGTGGGAGGAAGTCAAGATTGTAAAAGGAGTAAGCGAATAGAATATCACGTGGGAAAAATTCCAGAAATATTTTAAGGAAAGGTACCTGACAAAACGTTTCTATGATGAAAAAGTGAGAGAATTCCATGATTTGAATTTGGGACAACAAACCATGGATGAATTTATCACCCGTTTTACATCATTACTTCATTATGTACCTTATATTAAGGAGGAAAAGGCTAAAGTATAGAGGTTTGTCAGTAGTTTACCCTTGAGTATGAGGGAAAGGATTGAATTTGACAATCCAAAGACAATGGACAAAGTAATACGTAAAGCCAGAATTTGTTACCAGTAGAGTAAGCAGAAGGGTGAGGCTCAAGGTAGAAGAGGTACTGATAAGTGGAACAGTAGATTGGCTGGGAGTAATAAGGGGAATCGAACTGATGGTAACAGGGGCCTTGCAAGAGGGCAAAATAGTAGAAATTTACAGAAAAATTTACTCAAGTCAAAGCCAACCAGTGAATCAAGGACTAGTGAACCCCCTGGTAAATTTGATGGTGAAGGGACAGCAAGGCCTCCCATGCAGTGTTGGGGTTGCGGTGGACCCCATTATGTTAAAAACTACCCTCAATGGAAGGGGACCGAACAGGTTTCCCAGATCCATGAAGCGTCGACAGTCGGTGATGTAGGATGTAGTCTACCCAGGATTAATGCTACTATGGAGGATCGACAAGTGGAGTACCAGCCGCCCATGGTGGAATTTGAAGGTAAAATTTCAGACCTTACTGTCACTATTTTAATTGATCCTAGAGCTAAATTAAGTTATATTAGTCCTAAGATTGTGGAGCATTGTAAATTGCAATGTTAAATTTAGAAACCCATGGTTAATACAGTTGGCCACAGGGGCGAAGCGAAGAGTGCTTACTAAGGTCGATAACTACCCCTTGAAAATAGCAGGACAGTCAATAAAGGTAGATTTGAATGTACTTCCTCTGGGTTCATACGATGTCCTCATTGGTATGGATTGGTTAGAAAAACACTAGTCCCTGGTCAACTGCAAAACAAAGACTATCTATTACAGAGATGAACTTGGAACAAGGTAGGAGTTGCAGGGGATTAAGCGATCAATGTAGATTTGGCCAATAACGACTACACAACTAGCTAGATGTATCAGGGAGGGTGTCAGTTTTATGCCATCCAGGTGAGCTATGCTAACTCAAAAGATAAAACAGCCACTTTGGACAACATCCTTGTGATACAAGAATTTGCTGACATGTTTCCGAAGGAAATTCCTAGACTGCCACCTAAGAGAGATATAGACTTTACTATTGAGTTGGTGCCCAGGGCAGCACCGGTATCACGAGCACCCTACAGGATGAGTACACCTGAATTGACAGAGCTAAAAATGCAATTACAGGAGCTGCTAGACAAGAATTACATTCACCCCAGTGCGTCCCCGTGGGGAGCTCCAGTATTGTTTGTTAAGAAAAAGGATGGGACCTTGCGCATGTGCATAGATTATCGTCAGTTGAATAAATTGACCATCAAAAACAAGTATCCCTTACCCCGGATCGATGAACTTTTTGATGAAGTGAAGGGAGCAACAATGTTTTCCAAGATCAATTTGAGGTTATCACCAAATCCGGATCAAGGATGAGGACATAGCTAAGACTGCTTTTCGAACAAGGTATGGGCATTACGAGTTTGTGGTGTTACCCTTTGGGTTAACCAACGCCCCTGCGACTTTTATGTGTTTAATGAACAACATTTTCCATCAATATTTGGATCAATTCGTACTGATCTTTATTGATGATATATTAATATATTCCCGCACTATGGAGGAGCACAAGGAGCACCTCAGATTAGTGCTGCAAACTCTCCGAGAACACCAGCTATATGCTAAGTTCAGCAAGTACGACTTTTTCAAGAATGAAATACAGTATTTAGGCCATATCATCACAAAGGAAGGAATCGCGGTAGATCCTGAAAAGATCAGGACCATTATAGAATGGCCCGTACCGAAGGATGTAACAGATATCAGATCCTTCATGGGATTAGCTAGTTATTACAGATGATTTGTAGAAGGATTTTCAAAGGTGGCATATCCTATCACTTCATTACAAAAGAAAGGAAGAGTTTTTAGGTGGACCCCGGAATTCCAGAAAAGTTTTGAGCAGCTTAAGCATCTGCTCACCACTGCACCCATTCTAAGCATAGCTGATCCCAGCAAGGATTATGTAGTATGTACCGATGCCAGCAAAGAAGGTGTAGGAGGCGTGTTGATGCAGGAAGGGAAAGTAATTTCTTACGAGTCCAGGAAACTGAAAGAGCATGAGTAGAAATATTCTGCTTATGATCTAGAATTAGCCACTGTCATTCACGCCTTGAAAATGTGGCGACATTACCTTTTAGGAAGGAATTTTTTACTTTTGATAGACCACCATAGTCTAACCAATTATTTTAGCCAACCCACCTTAAATGCCCAGCAAGCACGGTGGGTGGATTTCCTAGGAGGTTTTGATTTCGAAATCAAGCATTTGAAAGGGAAGGAAAATCGAGTGGCAGATGCTCTAAGTCAGAAATTGCAATGTCTGTATGAGATATCCTATAGTAAGTGGAAAAGTCCCTTCGGGGACATGATTAGACAAGAAGTAGAGAAAGATAATGAATATCAGCAAATAAAACAGCAAGTACAACACTCCGACAACAAGGAAAAACAGTAGGGTTATGTGTTAGATACTGTTGGAATGCTGTATTATCAAGATAGGCTATATGTACCTTACCAGAACAACATTAAAAACTTGATTCTGGACGAATTTCATAAAAGCTACTATGCGGGAGACCCAAGATATTAGAAAATGATTACAACACTCAAAAAAGAGTATTACTGGCCAGGCATGAAGAAGGATGTGGTGGAGTACTTAGCATGATGTTTGGAGTGCCAAAAAATTAAAACGAAACATCAATACCCAGCAGGGTTGTTACAACCACTACCTATTCCAGAATGGAAGTGGGAAACCATTTCCATGGACCATGGTGGTGGTGGACAAATTAAGTAAATTGGCACATTTTATACTTGTGCAATCAACATATAGAGCTGTGCAGATTGCTCACATCTTTATGCAGAACATATTCAGATTGCATGGATTACCCAAAACAATCATTTCAGACCATGATGTGAAATTCAACTCGGCCTTTTAGAAAACATTATTTGGAGAATTGGGGACTCAATTGAATTTCAACACAGCATTTCACCCTCAAATGGATGGACAAACGGAGCAGGTGAACCAGGTGCTGGAAGACATGCTAAGGGCAACCGACCAAGTGGGAAGATTATCTGCACCTGGTCGAGTTCGCGTATAATAATGGCTATCATACATCATTGCAAATGAGTCCCTTTGAGGTATTGTATGGGCGAAAGTGCCGTACACCCTCAAGTTGGGGCAAGCCAGAAGATACGCTAATGTTGGGACCCGACATGCTTAAGGAAATGGAAGAAATGGTTAAGAAAGTGTGAGCTAATCTAAAGGCAGCTCAGGATAGGCAAAAGAACTTTGCTAACCAGAAAAGGAGACTTAAAGAATATCAAGTTGGTGACCATGTATACGTGAGAATTCGGGCGGAAAAGAGCACGCTGCAATGGAGCAGGTGTGCCAAATTGGCACCCCAATTCTGTGGACCCTTTCAGATCTTAGCAAGAATTGGACCAGTAGCTCACCAGCTCGCCCTACCAAGTCACATACGGATCCACAACGTCTTCCATGTTTCCGTATTAAAAAAAATATATTTATGATCCTAAACATGTAATCAGATGGCAAGATATACAGGTGAGAATTATCTCCAGTTAATTAGTCGAAAATGTTTCCTTGGAGGAAAACTAACTTAGGATGTTGCATGTTGCAGGTCGAACTGGAAGGAGAAATTTTAGTCGAACCTCTGAACATCCTCGACCGGAGAGAAGTAATGCTGTGGAAGCGAGCTATTACCCAATTTAATTGCAGTGGCAACACTTTGGGCCTGATGAGGCTACCTGGGAAGACGAGGAGCTCATGAAACAAACGTATCCAAGGTTGTTTGTGGTCGAAAGACATCAGGACGATGTCTAATTTCAGGAGGGGGAGATGTAATTCCTCGAGATAAATGTAATTATTTGATGTTACTGTGGTAAATGATGAACTGGATTGACAACATTATCGTTTTGAATTTAAATAATATTAGTTCTTTTCTTTGAAAAAGAAATTTTTAAGAAATGTTTTCAAAAAGAACTGGCCACTTCTCAAGGGGGAAGTTAGAGGCAAGACAGTTGCCATGATTCCCAACCCTAACTATTATTCCCCTAACTGGAAAGGCTTCCAAAGGGAAAATAGGAAGGGGGAGAAAGGGGATTTTCTCTGTGCTATTGGGACAAACAGAGAGAGGAATAAGACAAATGAAATTGGCTAAGTCTGGTGATGACCAGATAGCCAGGCACTAAGTGCGAACATCTTGCTGTGGATAGTGGTCCTGCAAGAGAGCAAGGGGGAGATTCTGGTCCCGAAGGACGAATCTCATGGACAGGTGGAAAATTGAAAGTAGGTGAACAAAGATGCGTAGAGGTAGTCTCAGCTTTCAAGTATTTAACAAGCAACAGTGACCCAGGTAAGGACTGAATTGTTCTCTGTTTCTTTAAAAAAAAAAGGGAAAGGAAACTCTAAACTTTGAGGAGGAATGTTGTATTAGATGATTGTAATGTTGCAGTTATTTATCTAGACATGGGGTAAACGGGGTCCTGATCCAGAGTGTTGATAAGAGAATAGATGGCAACCATTGTTGTAGGCTCGGTAGTAGGATTTGAATTGCTGGCTACAAAAGAATGTATAATGTATATTGTACTTATACCCAGAACCCTAGGGGCAGGGTTCTGTTTTCCTGAACCCTAGGTGTAGGGTAGTATTTCCAAAACCTTAGGTATAGGGTGTTACCTCTAGAATTACTCCAAGAATTAACTGTGGTTGAGAATGAAGCTAAAAACACATTCTCAGGGGGAAGGCCACTAACGGAATTAGCTTACTGTCAGGTAAAATTATAGACAGGGTGGCTACACTACTTCTGTTAATTTATAACATGGAAACTACTCTTTCAAAACAAAATTTAGTATGCTCGGTGGCCATGCATAAATTAAAACCCAATAGAAATAACCCGTTACCCTCACTTTAGGGAATCTGAGGTAGACACATGACTGCACAAAGCATTTACACCACAATAGACAAATAAACCTCAAATGAGGTGTACTGCCAAAATGTTTCTGCAAGGTAACCGGGACAGACTCATATACACAGAAGAATAAAACTGGGTGACTGTAATTATAATTCTTAGGGTAAATCGAGCAAACAGCTCTCAAGTGAGAGCGAACAAGTAATTCATTTGTTACCAAATAAAAAAAAGACTCAGTAGGAAATTACAAGAATAGAAGATGTAGAGATTGTAACTATGAAAATCCTATCACTGTGTGTGAAACTGGTAATTCAAAGAAAGTAAGGCATCATAGCAAAGCTGTAACATATAACCATACATAAAGGAAAGCAAGTATAATCCACAGATGCATTGACCCAGGAGGGGTGGATTTGTTATTGATCATATCTGAACAAACCATTCAATAACTAAGTACTATATCATGACATTCCAAATAGTCAAGAAAAATCAACGGAACCATACAATATTACAGCCAAATCCATTACAATAAGTCAGGGAAACTTGATAAACATATGTATATATTGCACAAGTACCAAGAACCGACTCGCCAGGAAATTGTAAGAGTTTGGCTCTCGGCATATGTCACCAGGCCGAATACCACCCAAACCGAAGTGTTCCTTTAAATTAAACTTTACATTCAAACCGAAATAATACAGTAGTTACATTTACAGAAAAGTAGGGAAAGCCAACAGAGGACTTGGTCCCAATGTCTTCCTGAAACCTAGCAGGGACCTAAATAACTAAAAGCATAAATACAACTGAGCTAGCTAGAGACGTTGAGCTTGAGAGAGGCCTCGATGAGGCTGGTCCCCTATACAGGACAAATTGTCTGAGAACCCAAGCATCATATGCACAATTTAAACACAGTTCTAGTCTAGGAACCCTCGCGCAATAGTTTCTCAGAGAAAAGAGGGAAACAATTGACGTATTCAACCGGGCTTAGGAAGAGACCTCATACCTAGAACAATGGAGCTTGAATCCATCTTTGTGGCACTGGGTTCCCAAGCAAAGCCAAATACGAGGGCGGACGTGTGAGAACCCTGCACAGAAGAAACAGTATCAGCTAGTGACTGAGCCATAAAACATCCTGTTTCATACATTTGTAATAGTGGCAAATGTTGTTGCATGTGGGAAATAGGAATGGCTTACCCATAGCCAAGTTCGAGTGCATAATTTAGGCAGTAGCAACATGAACACCACCTAGTAGCAAATTGGAATCCAAGAGCCAATGCACAGACCCATGAATGAGAACAGCATTCAAGCGGCAGCCTAGGAAGATGATGGAAGAATGAGCTTCTGCGAAGAGACCCTGCACTGTGAACAAACCTGCACCATCTACCATCGTTGGATCATCGAGATGAGTCCCAAACTGTTGATTGAGTAAGGATCCCGAGGCGATAGTGGTGTTGGGCAGTGCTACACATGCCACATACAGTGGAAGTGCAGACATTAATGAAACATACCAAATCTAACAACAGTAAGGTGGTGGAGTCGATGGTCTCAAACTCATGACTCATCTTCCCACACCCAATCGACGGTGTATAACAAACCTTTTCGTAGTTAGAGTAAATGCTGAGGATTGCCATCTTCGTTGGGAGATGGATCCTTGTACACGTAGGCGGAAGTATTAATTTACTTTGAAATTGCATAAGTTTAATATAACACGCCATGCAAAGTAATGGCATGAGAATATGTGTAAATGCATGGTATTTAATAATGATGGTTTACATAGGTTGTAAATGTTGGTAATTAAATTTTTTTGTTTTTGTTTTGGGAGTATGACATTAATATATATCAAGAGTTTATATTATTAATATAATATTTATATAATATATATAAATAATCCGGTTGTTAATATTTATTAGTTATTAATAATCCTATATAGTTATTTATATAGTTATTAATAAACCTGAATACCAATAATAATTTAACCCAATGTATACAAACACTAAGATAAATATTAAAACACTAAAGCATAATAATAATAATAATAATATAATAATAAGAGTTTATTATTATTATAAATATTAAATATAATAATAAAAATATATAAATATATAAGAATATAGTTGCTACTATTTGTATAGTTATTACTTATAAAAATATGGTCTTTATTGTTTATTATTATAATAATATTGATTATAATATAATAAATATATATTAATTAATAATAATAATAATATATAATATTAATAATTATTATTATTATTGATGTATATTATTTATTTATTTAATAATTTATATTATTATATTATTTAAATAATATAATGATAATCTAATTATATTATGAGCTATTCTTATTATAATTAATATATATATTAGGAGTTTATATGATTATAGATAATATTATATATAAATAACTCGGTTGTTAATATTTATATAGTATTAATATCATAAATACCAATAATAATAACCAAATATATACAACCCTAAGATAATATTAAAATACTAGAGTCGAATAATAATGATAATAATAATAATAATAATATGAGTTTATATTATTATAATAATATTATATAATAATCCAGATAAAGAGCTAAATACGACAGTGCGATCGAGCTGCTGCGCGTAGCCAGGGTGCCTACTATGCAGCCGTTTGGTTCTTTGTTTATTGCTCATGGCCCCTCCGGAGGCTCCAACGGAGGGGATCGACATACAACAGGCGTTCTCAAACTTAGTAAAATCTCTACCCCCTCAGTGCCCTCGACCCGCTGTTACAAAATTTGTCAAGAACCTCGATGGCCTTCAAGAAGTTCTCTTGCCTCCTGCCCTACCTCGCTTGGCTGCTCTTTCGCTGGCAGAAAAATGACTCATTGGTCAGTTCATGGGCCTCTAGCCCTCTCCGAAAACTGTCCAGAGATGGGTTGAGAGAAACTGGTCAAATAAGATACAAGGTAAAATATCCATCAGATTATGTGGGAAAGGGTATTTCACATTTCATTTTGAATCCAAAGAAGGCAAGGATTTAATTTTCAGAAACAGACCCTATTTCATGGACTCCAGGGGCCTATATCTTAATAAATGGACCCCTGATTTTGATCCTAAGCTCGATGTCCCCAGTGCTGTCCCAGTTTGGGTTCAGCTCCCTTGTCTCCCCCTTCATTGCTGGGGGGACGATTCGGTTCGAGCCATAGGGAATGCAGTGGGCAAATATGTTGATCACAGCGAGCCAAATGACAACATGCAAGCTTGTGCTCGGATCTGTGTGGAAGTGGACCTCAGCAAAGGCCTCCCTGAAGCCATCAAGCTCAAAGTGGACGATTGGAGCCATATTCAGTAGCTGGACTACGAGCAGATCCCGTTCAAGTGCAAGGTATGTCACGAGTACGGCCACTTTGCAAATCAATGTACTAAGCTTATTAAGGTAGAAAAAGGTCCTCAAGAGGAACAATGGGAATTTGTTAAAAAAAAGAAATCAGCCCCCTGGTTAAAGCCACCCATGAAGTAGATCCATCGGCCTCAGCTAAAGGTCCTCCTCCCCCCTCTCCTCCAGCACCCTCCAAATCTCCCCCCCGCTTCCCTCCTCTGCGCCCCTCATCTAACCCCTTTTCTATTCTTTCTCTCCCTGAAGGCCATCCCCTCAACCCTCCCTATCATGATAGCCTCCCCCAAAGCTCTTCCAAATCCTCCCTGCCCCTGCTCATCTCCTCACAGCCCCCTCTAGACCCTCCTTTAAACAGAATCACCAGGAGCTCTTCCAAAGATCATGGAGGATTGAGTGATACTTATAAGAAGCCTGGTTCGAGCAGGAAATCCACCAAGTAGCATCGGGACGAGAGTGCGCAAAAAGATATAGCTATGGGAACTCAGACACCCATAGAATCTTTCATCCCGAGTTAGCATGACAAAGATACAGAAAACAAGGAACAAGGAGGGCGAGCACCACCCCGAATATCACATTTGCAATGATAAAAATCCTGTCTTGGAATAGCAGGCAATTTTGGCACCCCTCCAAGATAGTAGCCCTTAGAGATCTCATACATCACGAGAAGCCTAGAATTATTTTGCTGCAAGAAACAAAGCAAGGTCAGCGGGAAATGAATGGTATTATAGAACGACAGAAACAGTTTAAAGGAAGCATCAATGAAGCAAGAGGAGCTTCAGGAGGTATAGCCACTATGTGGAATCATAGCATATGGAACTACAACTCAAAAACCATCAACCATCACTAGATCAAACAGTCTTGGAAAACAAAGAAGATAAGCAAACTGTAATTATTCACAATATCTATGTGCCCAACCATTACAGAGACAAGGATTGTTGTTGGTGCGATCTAAAGTCTAACATTGACGAAGAAGGGAGCTCTAACATTAGTTTGGGAGGTGATCTCAATCTTATCCTCCACGCCAATTAAAAGAGAGGCGGTAGCTTCATTTCTGACCCTTACAGAGTCCACTTGGAAAATGTCATGCAAGAATATGAACTAATGGACATTGTTCCCAAAAATCGGAGATACACATGGAGCAACTGCAAGATTGGCGTAGGCAACATTATGGAGCGATTAGACAGAATTTTAATTAACGTTTCACTACTTTCCATGTTTTCGGTTGGATATGCCAGCGTTTGGACATGCCCTGTCTCAGACCATTTTCCTATTACGCTTACGTTAGAGAATCATAGCAAGTTTGAGCCTATACCCTTCAGGTATAGCTCTCTTTGGAACGACATACCAGTAGTATCTAAAATTCTTCTCAGCACCTGGAGTCAGCATGTCAAAGGGTCCCCTGGATTCATCTAGGAGCCCAAATTAAAAAGGACCAAACAAGCAATTAAAGAATGGGCCAAAACAAGCTATAAAGAACTTGAAGAGGAAAAAAAGGAGCTTAAAAATAATCTCAATAGCACGCAAAGAGCAATAGAGGAGATTGGAATCACCCAAGAAAGCAAACAACAGGAAAATAACCTCTATTCACAACTGTTCCGAGTTAAAAGAGCAGAGGAATTAAAAAGGACACTAAAATCGAGGCAATTATGGTGGCAGGGAGGAGACAGAAACACAACTTTTTTTCATAAACAAACAACTACTAGAAAGATAAGGAATAGTGTAAGCTCCATTATAGACACTGAAGGAAACAAGCAAGAAAACCAGGACGCCATCCGAAGGACAGCAACAGAGCATTTTCGAGACCTTCTAATAGAAACCAAAGATCAGGAGGATTATACCGAGCTATTACAGCATCTGCCTATGGGGATAAGCAAACAAATAAATGATGGCTTAACTAAAGAGATCGACGAAGAAGAAGTCAGCAGATCGGTATGGGCTCTTCAACCTGATAAAGCCCTAGGTCCTGATGGCTTCCCCATATGTTTCTATCAAACATTTTGGGGAATCATAAAAAAATATCTGATAAAAATGTTAAAGTGGACCCAACGAAAGTGAAAAGTAGGGGGATACACCAATGCCACTCATCTGGCCCTCATACCCAAAGAAACCTAGCCCTCTTCATTTGCTAGATTCTGACCAATATCCCTTTGTAACTCTTCCTACAAAATTCTGTCCAAAGTCATCGCCTCCCGCCTCAAACCCTTTCTCCCATCCCTCATCTCTGAAAACCAAGGGGAGTTTTTAGCAAATTGACATATACTTGACTCCATTCTTTTAGTACAAGAAGCCATTCGTTCGAGCCAGTCCAAGAATGAGAAAGGATTTGTTCTCAAACTAGACTTGGCCAACGCTTTTGATAGAGTGAGGCACTCTTTTCTCTTTGCTGCCCTGAAGAAGATGGGATTCGAAGCATGCTTTCTGAACCTCATCAAAGCCTGTATCACTGGACGATGGATCACCCCCCTCGTAAATGGCAGACTAGGTGAAGCTTTACAATCCACCCGTGGTCTAAGACAAGGCTGCCCCCTCTCACATTATCTTTTCATTATGATGGCTGAATCATTTAGCAAAGTAGTGGAC
This sequence comes from Pinus taeda, assembly GCA_000404065.3. Classification (NCBI taxonomy): domain Eukaryota; kingdom Viridiplantae; phylum Streptophyta; class Pinopsida; order Pinales; family Pinaceae; genus Pinus; species Pinus taeda. Next base: position 14,569 of record APFE030281708.1, on the reverse strand, counting down.
TTCCATTGGAGAGTTGGCCTTATAACAAGAAAAAATTAGGGAATGGAGTCAAGAATATAAATCACTCGCAATTTGCAGATGACACCCTGCTAATTGGGGGGACTTCCATCACAATAGCTAGGTGCTTCAAAGTCCTTCTGGACAAATTCATGGATTACTCTAGTGGCCTGGTTAATCAGCAAGAAAATTGCATTTACGGTTGGAACACATCAACGCAGGTCCTCCACAATATAGCAGCAACATTTGGGGTCACATGCAACTATGACTGGAATCATTTTTCATATCTGGGAATTCCTGTAAGCACAGGGCCCTTGAGGGAAGAAGTTTGGGACACTATAATCAATAAGATGAAAAGGAAAGTCCAGCAGTGGGGTTCAATATGGCTGAATCCAGCTGGTCGCCTCATCCTTCTTAAATCCGGTATAGCCTCTTTGCCTTTATACCAATTTACTCTTCTTCAAGTCCTTGCCTCCTTCCACCACAAAATGGAAGGCATCCTTCGTAATTTATTGTGGCAAGGAGGGAAACAGGACAAAAAGAAATTTAATTTGATCAAATGGATGCAAGTAATTCAGCCCCAAGACCGTGGTGGTCTTAGCATCAGATCGCCCAGATTTCTCAACTTCGCTTTCAGAGGTAAAATTGTTTGGAGACTGATAACTGGTCTCCTTGCTTGGTGGAAAAGGGTTCTGGAAATTAAATATTTAAATTTTCCAAGGAAACAGCTCCTTGATCAAGACATCCCCAACAAAGACTCCACCAAAATCTGGCACTTATACAAAAAAGCAATTCCTATAATTGCCCAAAATACCTCCAAAATTCCTAAGGGAGTAGCAAGCACCAACATTGGAGCGGACAAAATCATGGGATAGCAACCCATCAATACGCAAGCAGGAGTCAACCCCATCCTCTCCTTTTTTGAAAGAGCTGGTATTCACCATTTGGATCAAATGTCTCAGTGGGATAGTTCAACCCTTCTATGGTCTGGATGGTCCTTCCCTGTTATACCCAATAATCTAAAAATCAGTTTGTCAGCCCTTTAGTCCCACTTGCATAGCATAGCCCCTGTAAAAAAAAATGAGTTAGATGGATTTAGATGGGACCCTTATGGATCTCTATCTACCATTAAGGCTGCTCACCAATCCCTGTGCAGCAGCAATCATCTGATGCCAATCTCGAATCATTAGATGGCTGTTTGGAAGTCTGAGGCCCTTCCAAAAATGAAATTTCTTATATGGACCCTTCTTAAAGGCAAGACTCTTACCACCGAAAATCTTCAAAGGCATGGTATCATCGGCCCTTCTCACTGTCACAATTGTTTGGCTGCTGAGGAAACCATCCACCACCTTTTTATTGACTGCCCCTATGCTACTGAATGTTGGGGAAACTTGTCTCAGAATAACCAGATTCCGTGGACCAGCCAAATAACCATAGGAGAAATTTTGCACAAATGGAAAAAGAATTTCCCCTGGCAGCGAAAGAAGAACAACATAGTGAAGAGGGTTTGGGACCTTCTTCCTTATACCATGTTATGGAGTATTTGGTTGGCTCGCAATCGAAAAGTTTTTAAAGACAAAGGATCGAATACTAGAAGCCTCTGCAGCAAAGCAAGGAGCCTCGCCCTTGAAACTGTATCAGCCAAAAATCAGAGGGGTATAGACATCACCGAGCCCAGTGTGGAAGAATGAAGTTTCATTGGTCACTTGGTGGACAATAACAACAACAGGCACATAGGTAGCATAGCTACCAACAGGCAAAACACTGTCCCTCAGAACTGGAAAATAAGACTCAAAGAAAATGAGTTTGTTGCTTGGATCCAAAATTCCAAAAGGTACAGTCTTTTTTTTACGGAGCTTCAAAGTCGAATCCAGGGGTTGCAGGGGCTGAAGGAGTGATCCTTGATGCAAATGGAGAAATAGTTTTATCATATGAATGGGGTCTTGGACACATCTCCAACAACAGGGCAGAAGCCCTGGCCCTATATCAAGGACTTCTTCAGCTTGGGAAGCTTGGCACTGATGTAGCCTCCATCTTTGGAGATTCAGCAGTGGTCATTAGTTCAATGGTCCAAAAGAGAGACCCCCTCAATGTCTGCCTCCAGCAGACTTTAAGCCGCTGCCAATGCCTAGCTCACCATGTGAAAGATCTGCGCTTCCATCATGTTTTGTGCAGCTTAAACAAAGATGCAGATAAACAGGCCAATAAGGCATGCACCAGACCCCAGGGTTGCTTAGTTTGCAATGGAGTGGAGACATATCACCATTTGCCATGACCGTTTACAACATTTCTCACAATCAGCTTTGCAATAATCCTATAAGTTCAGACATAGTGGTAGGATCAAAGAATTATAACTCTCTCATCGTGACTATGACAGACAAAAGGGTCTGGCGCATTTAGAAAATTCATTTACACGAGACATCAGCTAGGCGGTCGCTCCTCTTTCAGACCTCCTCGCTCCTGCATTCTCGCTTTAGTCCCTGCTCTTCCATAAGCCCACCTCTCTCCCTTTCTACTCAATTGAACGCTCGATCATATGGACCTATATATGTCTCCTGTCTCAGATTCCCCTTCCCTTGGATTCTTTCGGGCACCCCTCCCTCATGGATCCTCTCTCCAGGTAGCATATCTCACTTACAGTGCTCCAAGATCAGCGTCCCCACGACAACGTACTAGGATCAAGCCTCAGACCCCTCTCCTTTTCAGGATTTGTCCTATTCTTCCTCTTTGTCGCAGGTCAGCCAAGATCTACAGATAGGCAATAAGGCTTATCTTTTTTGCGCGGATCAGTCAGGAGTTACAATTTGGCAAATCAGGCTTCTACTCAGTTATCATAGTCAGGCATATCAATCAACTTAATATTGAGTGAAAATGTTATGCAAATGTTGCCTTTTAGTTCTTCAATTTGTCCGGATATACTCCAATTTAGCTTTCACCTCAAAGCCTAAGTGGCGGGAACATGGAGGTTCCTGTTGTAAATCCTTCACTCCTAGCACCACTCGACGAATAATCATGTACTACATGAGAGCAGTCTCCATCTTATCCTTTTTACGAAACACAATATAGCAACCAATGATGT
>APFE030281705.1:16837-30478 GCA_000404065.3 Pinus taeda | reverse complement strand
CCAAACTGGGTGAACCACGTATATCTGTGTCTCTCTTGTTTTGTGCATTTTCTGTGTTTATATTTTTGCAATATTTTATGTGTTCCATTGCTCCGTAATATATAATTTTCTAACACTTGGTAGTAGTAAGGAAGAAAAATGGAGAAATCAAACTCTGTGTTGATTTCAGAAATTTAAACAAATGCTCAAAGAAAGACAACTATCCTCTACCCAAGATGGAGCATTCGCTGTAAAAAGTCTCAAGAGCCAAAGTAATGTCTTTCATAGATGGATTTTTAGGCTTTAATCAGATTGTTGTGCATCCAGATGACCAAGAGAAGACTGCATTTACCACTCCTTGGGGCACATTCATTTATGCCAAAATGCCTTTTGGATTAATGAATGTAGGAGCAACATTTCAGAGAGCTATGGATATAGCATTTGTGGGAGAAAATGATAAATTTGTCCTAATCTATCTTGATGACATAACAATATACTCCAGCAACCATCATGACCATTTGCAGCATTTGAAGAAAGTGTTTCTGAAGTGGAGAAGATTTGGGATTTCAGTCAATCCTAAAAAATCACAATTTGCTTTAAAGGAAGGTAAGCTATTGGGACATGTTGTTTCTACTGCAGGTGTCCAAATTGACCTAGAAAGAGTTAGAGCAATACAGACTTTGTCTATTCCGAGATCGAAGAAAGATATCCAATCCTTTCTGGGCAAAATTAATTTTGTGAGGAGGTTTATACTAAATTTTGCAGAACTAGTGAAGCATATTACCTCCATGTTGAGAAAAGGGTCAGAGGTAAGATGGACTGATGCAGTAAGAAAATCATTTGATTCCATCAAAAAGGATATAATGGAAGCTCCCACATTAATAAGTCCAGATTACAGCAAGGAGTTTCATGTATTCTCATTTGCCTCTGAAGACACCATTGTAGCAGTTTTGTTGCGGGCATATGAAGAAGGTTTAGAACATCCAGTGGCATTTTTCAGCAAGACATTAAGGGATGTTGAGCTGAGGTATGATATTATTGAAAAACAGGCATATGCTCTTATCAAATCCTTGAAAGCTTTTAGATTTTATATTTTGCATTCAAAGATAATTGCATATGTACCCTTTGCTGCAATAAAATATGTCTTAACACAACCTGATGCTAATGGAGGAAGGGATAAATGGATTACAAAGTTGATTGAATTTAATATAGAATTGAAGCCCACTAAGCTTGTCAGAGGTCAAGGTCTTGCCAGGTTATTAGCTGAGGAAAATTGCAGAACATTGGACATAAACCTTATGTGCTTGAATTCGGAAATTAGTCAAACAGAAGAAGAGGAAGTAGTCGAACCAGAGAGAAAGCAGTCAGTGGCCAAAAATCTAGCTTCAGGTGATTGGTATTCTGTGATAATTAAATTCTTGCTGAAGCTAGAAATCCCTTCAAGCTGTACTGAAAGTCAAGCTAGGACTATAAAGCTCAGAGCAGCTAAATATTGCATTAATGAGAATCTGCTCTATTGGAGGGATCCATCTGGGGTGCTTTTGAGGTGTCTGGACAAAGAACAATCAATGGAAGTTATGTAGCAATTTCATTCCAGCATGTGTGTAGGACACCATTATTGGAAGACTACAGCTCACAAAATCCTGAGAGCTGGCTATTATTGGCCCTCCTTATTTTCTAATGTATTTTCATTTGTTAAATCTTGTGACAGGTGCGAAAGATTTGAAGGAAAATAGCAGTTGAAATCCTTTCCCTTAAAACCAATATTTACAAAAGGACCTTTTCAGCAGTGGGGCTTGGATTTCATCGCAGAAATCAATCCACATTATAGTGGTCAGCACAGATGGATACTGGTGGCCATGGATTATTTCACTAAATGGATTGAAGCAATCCCTACCAGAAAGGCTGATCATAATGTGGTCATGAAGTTTTTAACAGATAATATATTTACCAGATTTCGTTGTCCACATAAATTAATCAAAGACAATGCAGTAGCCTTCAAATCTAAAGAGTTGGTGGATATGGTAATTCAATGGGCATTAAACTGATTCATTCCACCTCTTACTATCCTCAAGGAAATGGTCTAGCAGAATCCTCTAACAAGAGTTTAATAAGGATAATTAAAAAGCTATTGGATGATAACAAGAAGAACTAGAATTCAAAGCTCAAATATGCACTTTGGGCTGACAGAATGACCATTAAAAAATCCACAGGGAATTCTCCACTTAAGCTGGTGTATGGCACAGAGGCAGTATTTCCAATTCAGCTTACTCTCCCTATGGAAAAGTTCCTTCAAATAGAGCAGAATGAGGAGGAAAACATGGCAAAAAGAATCACAGATTTAGCAGAGGTACATCAAATCAGAGAACAGCTGGTTGAAAAGGCTACAGCACATCAGAAAAAGATCACGGAAGCTTTTGACAGGAAAACAAAAGCAGATAATTTTTAGGTTGGAGACTTGGTCCTAAAATGGGATGCATTGAAAGAGAAGAAAGGAAATCATGGGAAATTTGATGCTTCCTAGACAGGGCCTTTCATCATTTCTCAGATTCGAGGGAACAACACCTTCATACTAAAAAGTATGGGAGGAGAAGCAGTTTTTGATGGCCCAGTTAATGGGCGTTTTCTGAAAATTTATGTGATTTAAGGCCTTTGGCCTTAAAAGTTGTAAATATTTTGTTTTAACAGTTTTAGTGTAGGTGCAGTCAGACTCCATGCCCAATGGAATACTAGGAAAATGTTTCTGAGCTAGTTTTGTATAAAGGCATTGATCTGCAGGTTCTTGAGACCTCACAGGGAGGATCTCATCCCCACAAGGAGCCTATGTTAGCTCTGCTACATGTTTGAATACTTCATGATCAAAAAACAAGTTGGACAGTGCTGGTTATGCCTATAAAAGCCCGCAGCAGTCCTTTTCCTTCCCCTCCGTCATTTTTCTATACTCCCATAACCCCCACTACCCTTGTTTTCCTCCGTTTTGCTGCCAAAACCTTGTAAACCCCTTTTCGGTCAAGCCCATTAGTGCTAAAAGTTAATCCATATAACCGCACCTTCACAAAAAGGTCCCCAGCCCGTGGCTTTCCCTGTCACATCAATCCCAAAAAACGTGCACAGTTAACCTAGGCCATCCGATCATTTCACATGGATCTGACGGTATTCGCAGCTCCCGCCCCGCGAACCTGCACATACGATAGCCGCGGGGAAAGCGGTTTCCCACCGGACCCTCCAACCATGCGTCTTAATCTTATTGCATCGCGTCCCCTATGTACATTTACCGCCTGTTCCCATAAGTGGTGCGGGAAATACCATTTACTGTTGTCCCACCCGTCCCCACTCATTAATGATCGCACATCTCCACCGCCCAATCGTCGTCAGAATTTGTCTGACCATGACCTGACGGCCTACGTTTCTCCATCTGCCTGCTATCCTGATATCCACTGTAAGTTGATCTCAGCCATCCGTCAATCCCATCCAATGGTTAACATTCATCCCTAGCCCTTCGTTCATTTTCCATGCAGTCATCGCGTTTTGACCTGTCTCGTGCATCCAAAGGAAAAAGGCGATCACCTACAAGTACCTTGTGCAGTTATTCTTCAACAAACGAATTCAAGAGAATTATGGTCGAAGGATAAGAAGGACATGCCTCAAGAAGTTGAGTTCATTTATCAGTCATGGAACCTCATCCAAAGGGCACTCTACTTGTTCAGGAAGTACAACAAAGCATGCAGAAGACCAATTTTGTTCATTAAAAGCAGCAGATTGTAGCAAAGATTTTTATCAAATAGTTAATGTGGTTGGTGGTCCATTATGACTACTCCATGCATAGGATAGTATATATTTTTGTAATCAACCTCTATATATACCAGAACTCAGAAAGTAATAGGTTGATGAAAGTTATTTTGTTGTAAGCTTCAACTTCTGGAGACTGTAACTACTGTGATACCTGCAGCGTCTGGTCTTCATTTTCAGCTAATGCAAGCTTCTTTTGTTATTAATTGCTTACTTTCCACTTCTTCTTTATTCTAGGTTGTGCCTGTTATGCATTTATTCATGTGTTGTTGATGTTTAGCATTAGAGGGGCTGTCATCCCACCTCTGTGTTACAATTTAGCATGTATCATTGAATTTGTATGCTAGTTTCTGTTTCCTTAATGCCAGGGAGCTATCATCTTGTCTGTGTATTAAGAAATAGATTTACAAACCTTTTAACTGGTTGCAGCTAGCCATCACAGGGTCCTGTCCATCTGCTGGTGTGATCAGTATTCTACATCATCACATTTTCCCTAAATTGTGAATAATTGGTGGTTTAAAGCCTTGTAGTCTGGGGGTGTTCACCCATGTCTGGGGTCAAGCATAGTAGAAGTGGTTATCTGGCTTGAATATGTAGCATTTCTTTCATTCATCCACCACTTTTCCAACATTTTTGTTGAGTTTATAATGTTTCCGAGCATCTCTGAGATACAACCTAGGAGAGTTTCTTGGGGGGATAACACCCACTAATACAATTCAATGTGGAATGAACCAAAGAATATTTTGTATTTCTCTTTGAATATATACTTACCCAACCAGTCTTCAGCTGATAAATGAGGAATTTTGTTCTCTTTTTCTACAAATTCTCTTTCTTTTTGTTCAACCCACTGCTGGATTTATTTCTTTGATGGACGCCAAAACATATCCCTTAAGCAGATCCCAGTCTTGGAAACAGAACTATTTGTTGGTTTAAGGGGACTCGACCCAAGTTCAGAGTGTATTGTGCACCAACAAAAACCTCAACCACTGGATCCTTCAGCACTGACCTGCGAGAGGATCACAATCTCACCAGAATCAGTTATGGGAGGTTGCAAAACTATGTTTCTGCAACCAGAGAGATATGTGTGTTGTTGCGTCCATGTGTTACATATGTCTTATATATTCCTACAACTTCACATAGATAAATAACTTCATGCTCATGATTAATCATTCAGAATGATTCTTAACATATAGACATAACATAAAATATTATAACATGTATTCTTTCACATAATTCAATAAACAATATGTATAATGATATCAATAACAACAGAAAATGAATATAGAAAGGTACACAATACTTCACCAAGAATTCTTCTTAACTATAAGGATCTCAATGCATGCTCTTCGCTGACCTGCACACCTAGCTGTAGGTGGTCTATGCACTCAGCTACAGACTCTTCAAGGCCTCCATGCACTTAGTTGTGGAACCTTCCCCAGAGATACAGACTCAAGACAGAGAACATGAACAATCTATGCTTAGTTCTTCTATTATTTTCGACAAAGCATTACATATCTTTATATACATTTACATACTACAAAACAATGGTCCACATACTATGGATCCAACAAAATAATGACTAAAACCTAATACCTGTTACAAAATAAGGGGCTTGGACACACCCTAAATCCCCTAAAATATTGTGCGATGAATATAACTTCATCAGCTCCACGCACTCTGCTCCTCAAGATGGGGAGCCTTTGACCCAAAACTTGGACCAAGTTGGGTTGTGCCCAACAAGACTAGACTGGAACCCTACTAGCCATGCCAGTTATTTCATGAAACATATCACAAATATTTAATCTACAGGTTTAAGCAATAAATCTGAGCATAAGGGGCTCATACTTATCTGAGAATTGCTAAGAAGCATTGTTCTGTTATATCACTAGTTGCATTATCATCTATTATGTCATAGATACATTATTCATTCATTTACAAATCAAAACATGAGGAGAGCCATACATCATCAATGTCATAATACATGCTTATAACTAGCATAATAATAACAGAAATAGTAAGGATACATCAGCCATAAAATCCACTATCAACCAATACATCTACACATAAGATGTCAAGGAAAGAACCGCTTATTAACAACTACAAAAGTCAATCTAAGATGGGACTACCACATTCCATTCGACCATAGATTGGCTGAGAAAAATATCTCTTCATCCAATCACCCCCATGCCATACTCAAAGCATGCATGTGGGACTCAAACCAAAATAACCAACCAAGGCATCCCGAGGCTAAAGCACCTCACCCTCATCAATAAAAACTGGCTTTATTGGAATCCACAATAGATGACTAGGCCAAAACAAGCATGGATGCCACTAGATCTATCAAACTATACCATGAGGAATTTTCTCGTCTCCTAGTCTCTCAGGCTTTACCGCAATCCATAGTCTTTTCGAAGGATCAATAGGCCCTAAACCGAGACTCCACCCTAAAAACTTTACTGTATATCCCTCCATTCACTAGCAAGGATTCCTAAGCCTAATCAATGGCATCCACCTCTAGGCTTTACAGTATATCCCGCCATTAACCGAACGAGTATTCCTAAGCCCATTGATGCACATAATACCTGGCTTTACCACAACCCACAGTCTGGTTCAAGAATCACTAGGCCAATAGATTTACCACAATCCATAGTCTGATTTAGGAATCACTAGGCCATGTGTTCTTTCTTTCAGAGATCCACCTCACTCAACTTCAAATCCATCCAGAAATCTAGCTCAACTGAAACATGAGAACCCCATCACACCATGGTATTGTGGTAAAAACACAACCCCCCATTATTGATGTGTTCACTTCAACAATGGGGACCCTTTCTATAAAAATTTGGGTTAAGCACCTTTTTGGATTTTTATTTTAGTTGATTGCCCTACGCTTCTGTTAATTTTTAGTTTTCTTTGGATTCTTATTTTGATTGCTTGGTTAAAATCGATTTTTTATAAGCTTCACATTGACGCTTGTTTCGCCTCATTTGGTCAACTGGTTTGAAAATGGGACTCATTTGAAAATCTGATCATTTATCTAGCCTGGGTTAAAAATGCATAAAATGTACAATATCGCATTTTGTAAATAAATTTGTCCAATAACGCATTCAATTTAAATATTAACTCGTAGAGGGTTTTACTAACATTTTTCATTATGCAGCCAAATAATTAAGCATCGGGACTTAAGAAATTCACTCCAATTTTCCAATCAAATCTTAATCTCGAAAAACTAAACATTCAAGTGGCTGTAGTTTATTTTTATTATTTTTCATTTATTTTCTAAGTGGCTGTAGTTTTATTTTTAGCTATAGTTTAAAAACTTATGTTCATAAAAATACAACAAAAAAAAATAAAAATTTAAAGTTTAAAATTAAATTTTAAATTAATTAAATTAATTAATATAATTAAATATAATTAATTTAATTAAATAAAAATTTAAAACAAAAAAAATATATAATAAAAATTGTTTTAATTGCATCGCAACTATATTTCGCAACCAATTTTAAAAAGCCCCGATGCGAATTGCCGATATTCATTTTCCTCCCGATGCGATATCGCATCGGAGAGTTTTGGATTGACATGTTTTAAAAAACTTCATAACCTACCCGATGCGACATGCCGATAAACTTTCACAAGGCCGATATGCCGATAGCGAATAAGGAAAATGCATTAACTAGGTTGTGCATTAATATAGTTTACAAAGTTCACTCATACAGCCCATAAGGCATTAATTCAAGTTTTAATAAGGAAAAACTTGGTATTTATTTGAAAGTTTTTTATCATAAGTAAGTGAGGAGTAAGGTTAGTGTAGTTTATATATGTGCTGTAGGTTAGTGTAGTTTACATATTAGTTTATATATGTGAGGAGTAGGGTTAATTAATATATATTAGTTAGTTTATATATTAATGTATATATAATATATTATATTAATTAATAATATGTATATATATTAGATTATTTAAATTAATACGTATTATTTCATAATAAATTTAAACTAATCATATTAATTAATTTATAACAGTTAATTAATTTGATTAATTTAATTTAAATATCATTTAGATTAATATTGATTAGTTTTTAATTAAGAATGGATTTGTTTATAAATAGTTAGTTAGTTAAATTAATAAATAGTTTAGATTATAATTAGCAATTAAATTAGAATTAATTAGGGACTAATTTAGGATTTAATTTTAATTCAAATTCTCATTTTTTTAGCCCAGCAACAGAATTTCCAGATTTATATCAGATTTGACCCATCAACTTTGGAAGCTCATAACTTGAGTTCTACTTGGCCAAATGAGGCCCAAGACGGCTCATTGGAAAGAGAAAATCAAGCAGAAGATTTTGAAGGAGGTTTCACCAACAGATTTGATCATTTATTGGGCCAAAAATTAGGTAGAAGATCAGGCTCCGAATTTTGGAAACAAAATCAATTTTCTGAGTTATTGTTTTCAATTTCATTTGTCCAAAGCCTCTTCTAATTGCAGATCCATTGGCCAATGATATCCTTTTCCAATCAAATCATTCCAAGCATCAATACGTAGCTTATATTTTATTTTTAATTATTTATTTAAATAGAATTTGATTGAGTTTGATTTATTTGCCAGAAATAATATTTTGATTGCATTTTAATTTATTTTGATTTCTTTTGCAGGAAAACAGTGGAAAAGATATGGAGAAAAGGATTTCAAGCAATGAGAATGCTCCAACAATTGAAGATCAGAATTAGGAGCAAGTAAAATTATATTTGGAAGATTTCTCTTCAACAAACTCTCCTCTCCAAAAATTCCTTCACAAATATTATAAATAACAGATTGCAGAATGTTAAAGGGGCTGCTCTCCTCTGCAATTTTAGAGCTTCTAAAAGCACTATTGTAATTGGAATTTAGAGTTATAGGAGGGAGGAGTGAAAAATCTCAGATCTGGGGATTATTGAGGATTTTCCCTTTGTATATTGAATTATGCATGAAGAACAAAGCTTGCACTATTGTGGCTCTAGTTTTGAAGGCAGAAGTTCAAGAAATGTAAAGGGCTGTTGGAGGCCAAGGACAGAGGAATGGATGCAATAAAATTGGTATTTCTAATACTACTGTTTCAAATATCAGTTTTAATTTTATGGTGATATTAATGTGTCATTTTATTCATGTTTGTGCACTATTGTCAATATGGGTAATTTGTCTCAATCTTGTTATTATGTATCTCTGTTTTTATGGATTAATTTCTCATTTTGGAGTAACTACTTACTCTGAAATCTGTCTTATGAAACTGATTTATTGAACAATAATGTGTTGTGAACTATTTCCACATATCATTATTCAATTATTGGATTTATTGATTTGGTAATCAATATCATTTTTGTGAACTACTTCTTGGAATGTTATTGGTTTATTATTTCAGTTTTAAGATCTCAATAGAATGTGTTTTGGTAACCATAATATCAGTTAATTGAACTACTTCATTAACTTGATATTCGCTATAAATAAGACATATTTAAATCCCAATATTTTGATTATCTTGCTGTTAGTTGGGTTAGATCTATATCTGCCTAATTAAGATAGGATTTAGATTAGTTTCTTTTGCTTGCATTTAGAATAAAATCTACATTTTTAAGTCCTCTTCTCAAAGAGGCAAAACTTTAGTTGTGGCTTAGCTGAACCCAAATCAGCTTAAGGGTCATTCTCTTGCCTGATCAGCAAGAAGAAGTGATCTGATTTCCCTGTCTATTGGTAGTTAAAGATACATTATAAACCAATAGCAATAGGGAGAAGGTAACTGGACCTAGATGAACAGTCGGAGCCACCACACCAAACGGAAAAGGAGCTGCTTTTAAGGTCCGGACCGGGTGGTTATCCCCCAATGTTGTTGCAGCGATTTTCGAGGCATCAACAACTACACAAGCACCAGGCATTACTGCTACACCACAACTACACCACTTAACACTCAATGGTTACATGTTGTATTTAAAGTTTATTACATGGTGGTTTGGAGATAACCGCTAAGTTAACCGCCACATGTGACCATAAACCGAAACTGGAAGCCAGCATTTTATGTTAACCACTAGCAGTTACCTAACCTCCAGGTAACACTAACCGCTAGCATGTGACCAACACCGATGCTAACCGCTAGCATTTTATGCTAACTACCAGATTAATGTGCTAAGCGGGATTAGTGCTAATTAATTTGTGTTTATTAGTTAATTAATTTTGGATTAGTTTGGTAGAGCTTTTGGTGGGTCCACTAAATCTGGAACTAACTCCAAATTTGGCGGAGTTAACTAGAGTTTCTCAAGATTTGGTGGAGATTTCCTAGGAGAAACTGAAGAAGCCATAAATTTGGCAGTTTTCAACCAATTTTGGCTCAGAAAGAGTCATTACTAGATGATTTGGATGCTCTGAATACAATGGAAAGGGTTTTAGAGGAAGAAAGCCACTTCTATGTGACTTTTCTACATTGAAGTTTAAGAAGCCTAGGGCCACCAATAGAGGAGGTCAAGCCTAGATAAGATGAAGACCAATTGTCAAGCTTGGAAAGTCATTTTTGGGGTTTTTGGGTCTTCTGAATCGAATGGAGTAGGTTGAAAATTGATTGGAGCACTAAAAATGCATGTAATCAGATAATTGACCATTAATCCAAAGAGGGCCTAGCCATTAAAGGAGGTCCAAGGAGATGTAGCCCAAGAGGGGTGAACTCCTTTATCAACTTTGTTTTATGAGTTTACTGTGTTTTATTTCTCTGTAATTTAATTGTTGTATATGTGTTTTTAAACAGCTAATTAATTTCATAATTTGCTCATAAAAGACACTTGATACTTGAAAAATAATCCTTCATAATTTGGTTAATTTGAGACGATCCTAAACACATTTTTAATACTGATGAGGGAGCTTGCATAGCATTAACAAGTTTTCCCAACATTTTCGATCGTGAAGAAAAGAGAGAAGACCAATTAATGAAGAACTAGTTGACAAATAAAGAAGAATGTTGTAAGATATCTGAAGAAGAAATTAGCTTTATTGAGAGATGAAGTGGACAAACTGTCTAAGAGTCTAAAGAGTTATGAAGCCTTGGATGACATCCTATGTCATCAAAGGCCACCTCTTGATAAATCTGGTCTTGGATATGCACGTGAGCCTTCTAAAAAAAGTGATTCAAACCCTAAAGCATCAAAGAACAAGAATGTGGAGAAGCTTGAAAGTTGTGCTAATACTCCCAACCCCAACAGAAGAAAGGAAAGGAGTCAAAATAACATTGGAAGAACCTATTCTCTAACAAGATATGTTGATATTGTAGGTAACAATAAATATCATCAAAGAACCTCAATGCAGAATAATCTCAGAAGTGCACCAAGACAATCCTCATATTCCAAGTATCAAACAATATTTTTTGGTCATTGTTATACTTGTCCAAATTTTGGGCATATGACTAAATATTGTAGGGCTTACTACAAAATTCATCAAGACCCTAGAAGGAAACTTACTAATAGACAAAAGGGAACTCCAAATAGATCTTACAATCTAATTTCATCATCATTTAAACTCAATATGGAACATTATTAATGTCACAATGTTGGACACATAACTCAGGGCTACAAAAGTAATATGAAGTGGGTTCCTAAACAAAAAATATGTTCTGAAATATCCAATCAAGTTTGGAGAAAGAAACATGAGGAGCCAAAAGTACCATAACAATACTTTTTTCTAAATTTTTAATCTACCCTCAAAAATAAATATTCCAAAGGCAGGTGTTATGAGGAATCATCTTACAATAATCTTCATTCAAATATTGTTGTTGATAGTGTTGGTAGATGGTCCAATAAAGGCAGGGAAAGGGAAAATACTTCAATCAATCATGTTGATCCTCAAATCTGACAACAAGGGCATCGAGTTTATGAGGCAGGAAGAAGGATATAGGTAGCTTACAAGAAGAATGACATTCATCACACCATGTTGTAGCTACCATTCTACAGTCTCTTCTTTACAAATTTCTATACATAATACAAGTATAGTAGGGCCTTGAGCGTTATTAAGCTACAGTAGGCACGAAGACAGTAAATGGGCATGTCTTATGGTTGGTTCATTGGGCAGCTTGATCATATTTCAGCTTGGATATTGTAAGTATTGGTTATAGTCATTGGTCCATTGGCATAATAGACAGAACTAAGGGGAGAAGGCATCTATCTTCATAGACGGGAACCCACACTCAATACCTACGCAATCGGTAGGCCCATAAGACATACATATTGATCAACACACTAATGATTTAGACTTAATATGTTACAAAAAATGTTTTACATTGGTAAAGGTATCATTGCGATGTGTATCTCTGCTATTCAATAATTATTTGATCAATAATCTCCGTGAAGTATTGAGAAGTGTTGAGAATACAAGAGTATTCAAGTTCATTTGGAGACAAAGAATTTGACTAGACATCATATTTAACGATGGAGGATTTTGGACATATGCATTAATTGATATTGTGCAGCGATGGATTTGGAGGTTGCACAATTTTTTTTTTTTTGGTTAGCACAAGTGTCATATAAAATACATGTGTTTTCATGGATAGTTATATATCAAGGCCCTAATTACTCTAAGAAGAACGAATAAATCCAAGTGATAATTACGTTGAAAATTATAACTAGGTTCGGTCTTCATTATGATGTAATTGTAATCATGACATCATATATTTATTTATAAAGAAAGAAAAAAAAAGGAAGAAAAAAAAATTATATTTTATTTTTGGAGTATGTGTTTCATACTCAAGTTTGAGTCAAAATCATTTTCTTCATGCTTTTAGGTATTCTAGGTCTTTCTAGGATAAAGAATAATATTGGCCATGTGTCATAGACCCATTTGGACTCATTTAATGAAGGAAAATATTTATTTTATCAAGAAAATCCATGTATAAGCCCAAGAACAAGTCAACCCAAGAGCAAGATCAAGTCGGCCTAAAGGAGGGTTATTTGACCCTCAAGAAAAGTTATAAATACAAGGGAGATCGACCTCATTTAGACACTCAACTCAATCAAGTTTGATCTGCAATAGTGTGGGAGAAGAAAAGTAGCTGGGAGGACGAAGAAGAGAAACAAAAGTCAAAATTGTCAAAGAGTATTTCTCTTGTCTTGTTGGGGTTTGTGAAGTTGTTGACTGTAGGAGGACGAAATTCTGGAGTAGTTGCAGGGGGGCTAAAATTGCAGGGCTAAAATTTTACTCCAAGGGTCCAAGTTGCAATAGCATTGTAGTAGTATTATTGTTTTGGAAGTTGTCTCAAGGAAGGTCTTGCTAGGGGCTGGCTTGGGGCTTGAAGGGTTTTATTGGCTTAGGTCTTGTTAAAGTATGAAACTATGGTCAAATTCCACTTTAGAAATTTCATTTTATGGAGATGATGATTGCATTGAATTACTCTTTTCGAAAGGACCAAAATCGACCTGAATATCACTCAAATCGGATAAGGGAAAGTGTACTTATGAGGGAAATCCCTCATATGCACATTTGGACAAGGTCAGCCCCAAAGAAAATTGGACTCCCATGGAAGCCTATAAATACAATGTTATGAAACCAGCTCACAAAAAGATAGAAAAGAGAGATCCACGCCTTAGAATTCAGCCTCTTCGAGGGGGCAACCTCCTTTACATTACATAAAATGAACAATCCTTGGATGATACAAATGACAAAACCTCCTTTCTATATATAGGAGTCTAAGGAGTCACAATATAATCCAGCCGACCTAACAATAATAATATAAAGCCACAAAAATAACAATAGAGGGATTCTAAGGGGCACAGAAATAACAATATGGGGGTAATAGGGGCACAACAATATAAATAAGGGGTATAACTACAATATTAATGGGGTAATCACTAGTATTATAGGGACCCAACA
>APFE030281705.1:3894-14577 GCA_000404065.3 Pinus taeda | reverse complement strand
TAGCAACAGTGGCTCTACCTGTGACAAATGAGTATATTTTGAAAGCTAAGCTGTAAAGTGACCCCTGCTTTATCCCTTAAGGTAATTAATGACTGATATAGAATTTCGAAATATTTTAATTTATGAGGAATTTTAAGAAAAATTACAGTTAGATGATTCTGGTTTTTATTCAGACTAATAAACTTAATCAAGCATTTCAAGCATAATTTTCTCTTCTTTAATTATTTCTGCTTTAATTTTAGGAAAATCTCATTCATAACAGAGATAACTGGTTCTTCTCCCGCGTGTCGCCATTGTTGTGGTAAAAACACAACCCCCCATTATTGATGTGTTTACTTCAAATAATGGGGACCCTTTCTATAAAAATATTGACTAAACACCTTTTTGGATTTTTATTTTAGTTGATTGCCCTACGCTTTTGTTAATTTTTAGTTTTCTTTGGATTCTTGTTTTTGATTGCTTTGTTAAGAATCGATTTTTTTAACAAGCTTTCCCATTGACCGCTTGATCGCCTCATTTGGTCAACTGGTTTGAAAATGGGCAACTCCTTTGAAGTCTCATCATTTATTAGCCTGGGTAAAAATGTATAAAATGTACAATATTGCATTTTGTAAATAAATTAGTTTAATAAGGCATTCATTTTAAATATTAACCCATAGCAAGTTTTTTCTAACATTTTTCATTTTTTAGTCATGCAGCCAAATTATTAATTATCGGGGTTTTAAGAAATTTACTCTAATTTCCAAATTAAATCTTAATCTCAAAAATCTAAACATTCAAGTGGCTGCAGTTTATTTTTCGTTTATTTCCAAGTAGCTACGTTTAGAAACTTATGGTTCATAAAATAAAAACAATGAATTTAAGTTTAATTAAAAATTTAAAAATTAATTAAATAATTAATATATTATATAATTAATTATTAAATTAAAATTTTAAAAACAAACAAACAAAAAAAATTTATCAAAAAAAAATAAATAATTGCATCGGGAGTTCTATTCGCATCGGGAGTTTATTCGCAACATATTTTAAAAGCCCCCGATATACCCCTTGAGCCACCCCCGATGCGAATTGCCGATAAAACAAAAGGAATAAATATACTTATCGCATCGGGAAGCTCATGCGTCAAAGTTTAAAAGTCCCGATAACACATCTACCCCAATGCGATATCGGATCGGGAATTTTATTTTGCATTGTGCCTAAGTTGAAGACCCCCAACACCTCCCAATGCCGATGGCCGATAATAAAATACAAAGGCATTAACTTTAAGTTTCATTATAAGTTTTACGTTAGTTTTAGTTTCAAACTCATTCATGAGTGAAGTATGAGTTGGGTTGATATATTAGTGTAATATATTAAAGTAATATTTAATATTTTAAAATTAATTAATATATATTATTTAATTAATAAATTTTAAATTAATCATATTAATTAATTTATAACAGTTAATTAATTTGATTAATTTAAATTTAAATATCATTTAGATTAATTAGTTTTTAATTAGATTAAATTCATTTATAATTAGTTAAATTAATAAATAGTTTACTAATAGTTAGTTAGATTAATGATTAACAATTAAATTAGAAACTAATATAGGATTAGATTTTTAATTCAAAATTCTGATTTTTAGCCCAGTAACAGAATTTCCAGATTCATGCCAGATTTGACTCCTCAACTTTAGAAGCTCATAGATTGAGTTATACTTGGCCAAATGAGGCCCAGGACGGCTCATTTGAAAGAGAAAATCAAGAAGAACATTTTCAAGGAGGTTTCACCAACAGATTTGATCATTTATTGGGCCAAAAATCAGGCAGAAGATCAGGCTCTGAATTTTGAAAACAAAATCAATTTTCTGAGTTATTGTTTTCAATTCATTTGTCCAAAGCCTTCTTCTAATTGCAGATCCATTGGTCAATAATATCATTTACCAATCAAACCATTCCAGGCATCAATACAGAGCTATATTTTGTTTTTAATTATTTATTTAAATAGAATTTGATTGGGTTTTGATTTAATTGCCAGAATGATATTTTTGATTGCATTTTAATTTATTTTGATTTCTTTTGCAGGAAAACAGTGGAAGAAATATGGAAAAAGAATTTCAATCAATGAGAAGGGTCCAGCAATTGAAGATCAGAATTAGGAGCAAGTAAAATTGGATTTAGCAGATTTCTCTTCAACAAACTCTTCTCTCAAGAATTCCTTGACAAATATTATAAATAACAAATTGCAGAATGTAAAAAGGGTGGCTCTCCTCTGCAATTTCAGAGCTTCTAAAAGCACTATTGTAATTGGAATTTAAAGTTGTAGGAGGGAGGAGTGAAAAATCTCAGATCTGGGGATTATTGAGGATTTTCCCTTTGTATATTGAATTATGCATGAAGAACAAAGCTTGCACTCTTGTGGCTCTAGTTTTGAAAGGCAGAAATTCAAGCAATGTAAAGGGCTGTTGGAGATCAAGGACAGAGAAATGGATGCAATAAATTTGGTATTTCTAATACTACTGTTTCAAATATCAGTTTTAATTTTATGGTGACAGGAATGTGTCATTTTATTTATGTTTGTGCACTATTGTCAATATGGGTAATTTGTCTCAATCTTGTTATTATGTATCTCTGTTTTTATGGATTAATTTCTCATTTTTGAGTAACTACTTACTCTGAAATCTGTCTTATGAAACCAATTTATTGAATGATAATGTGTTGTGAACTATTTCCACATATCATTATTCAATTATTGGATTTATTGATTTGATAATCAATATCATTTTGTGAACTACTTCCTGAATGTTGTTGTTTTATTATTTCAGTTTTAAGGTCTCAATAGAATGTGTTTTGGTAACCATAATATCAGTTAATTGAACTATTTCATTAACTTGATATTCATTATAAACAAGATATATTTAAATCTCAATAATTATCTTGCTCTTGGTTGGGTTAGATCTATATCTGCCTAATTAAGATAGGATTTAGATTAGTTTCTTTTGCTTGCATCATAGAATAAGCTTGCATTTAAGAGTAAATTATACTTTTTTTAAGTCCTCTTCTCAAAGAGGCAAAACTTTAGTTGTGGCTTGGCTGAACCCAAATCAGCTTAAAGGTCATTCTCTTGCCTGATCAGCAAGGAGAAGTGATCTGATGTCCCTGTCTATTGGTAGTTAAAGATACATTATAAACCAATAGCAATAGGGAGAAGGTAACTGGACCTAGATGAACAGTCGGAGCCACCACACCAAACGGAAAAGGAGCTTCTTTTAAGGTCCGGACCGGGTGGTTATCGCCCAATGTTGTTGCAGCGATTTTCAAGGCATCAACACATGGCTATCCAAAAATGGCAAGGCTAGGCTGAAAACACTGTCACACCTAGAAAAACCCAGATGCCATAACAATAAAGAACCACATGCAATACCATGTATGCCAAATATAGCAAGGAAAACACACATGCAAATCGATACCTACAAAGAATATTGGTGTATCTTCTTTATCCTGATCTTCCTTACTTGTTCCTTCCTTCCTCTTTCTTTCTTTTCCTTTCTTGATCCAATGTAAAGGCACTCCAAGAAAATTCTAAGTGTCCAAGAGTGAGCGAGACAGAGAGAATAATGAAAGAGCACAAAAATTGAACTGGAAAAAGGTTAAATTCACAAAAGGTTACACTGACCAAGCCTGCCCACTTTTCCTCAGAAGCCTTTTTGTTAATGAGGCCTCTATTTTCTTAATTTTACACTATTTTCCTTCAATTTCTTCCTCACATGGAACCGATGAGCTTTCTCCTTCCTTTTTTCTCAATTTGCATTATTTTCATAAATAAAATGTCAATAATGGCTCTTTGCCTTTCCAAATGCCCTCGCCATTTCCTTTTCCATTTTCCTTTAGCCATAATAATGTAAATGAACACCCACTAGGATGTTTTTCCCAACATTCAGCTTGGAATACATGTCCCATGATTCTGGTCTTATATATTTTTACATTTATTTTAACCAGGGCTATTAAATGATCATCCATACCTCATATCAGTTATGTTGATGGTGCGAGTCACTTCTCCAAGAATCTAGCCTCGACAACATGGGCCATTTTTACCCCTTTGCATTTCTTAGTTCATTCCAATGGCATCTACATTGGATTTTCAACTAATAACTAAGCCAAATATGATGCAGTAATAGGTTTGTTGGTCGATCCCTTGATCATCACATCCTTCACCTTCATGTTTGTCTTGATTCCGAGATACTTTTCATGGAATTGAATGACACTTATCATATGTCCTATCCTATTCTATTTAGAAAATATCTACGAGTTAAGATTTTGACATGTGAATTTGAATCCATTACATTCAATCATGTTCCTAGAGAACAAAATCACTATGTAGATACCATTACAAATAACATTCTAGATTTCCATTTATCACATGCATATACAGGAAGGAAACCATAGCATAAACCATGGGGGCTTCACTCAATAAACCACTGACCTATCATGTGCATTCATGGCATCTTAAACAATACCCTTAATTTCACTACATATTGGAAAATACCCCTAAAAATCACATATTTAAACCCCTACCAATACAAACCCAATACACCTTCCCAATTAAAAAAGTCCCTACTTCCACTAGATATTGTAGGTATCCATTTTTTCATTAACATTTTTTTATACCCCTTTATATTTTTTCATTAACTTTGAGCTTCATTTTTTATACTTGTCAATATAAAAACCCTTTACCCTGTATATATCCCCCAATATATCATGCCATATTTTACTCAATATATATCCCTCAATATGAAACCAGGTAGTATTGTATTTCTCCCCCAATGAATCCCCCATGGCATAAACAAATGGTGAATTACAATCATCACAACAGGTTCATAAACATATTATGTATCATAATATCCAACATATAGTGTATGGAGTCCACTACTCTAAATACATCCCATGTTCCCATAGCATGTTACAAAACACAAATAGGGACCCACATTTCCCTATTCCTAATCACTATCATCTGGAGGTTCCCAAGCCAATGACTCCATAACACCAACCTGTAAGTCTCAAACTACCTCACCATCCATGGCTGTGTGCCTCAAGATACCTCGCCATTCGGAGGGAAAACTAGTGAAATCATCCATATACCGATATTCTAACTCATGTCATCTGCACTTTATTACTCTAGTCAGTAGCATGTCAAAGCTACAGTGGAGATCCTCCGGTAGAGCATCACTATCTGATCTATGCTCTGATGTCGAACCACTCTGATTTGTGGCCCCAGTCATTGCGACTCACCCTATATATCCTTCTGGCTTCACCGATGCTATATATGCATACCATACATATTGAAATTAGTACCACATACATATATTTTCTAAACTTGACATGCAACAAAAATATAATAACTTTCACTTACCATCTGGACCCCATGCTCATCATGGAGGAAGTGGTAAGTCAGGATCTCCCTGATAGTTCATTCTACTATACAGATAGCCATCTATGTACAGTGGCATCTGATCCCATTGAGAAAATAGATCACATCAGAAAAACCATCCAACTTCCCCTCCTCCACCTTGTCATAGTAGCTTCGCTCAACAACACATCCTGGGCTCCAACGGGCCCCCATGAAAAATTATCATTGGTCCAACACCTGCATAGAATCAACTATTGTTTCAATTATGACAACATCATATGGGACCACCCATAGTAGGTCCTTTCCAATACGCTCTCGACAAACATCATATTCCCCGTAGTGATGTGATGAAAGGCATGACTACCCAAAATCTGCACCACTACTATAGTTGTAGCCCACATATCGAGTCCCTCCAAGTCACTACTCTAGATGGTTATTCCCTTTTCAAAAACACCTGGTACTCAATGACAATCCAAAAACTTCCCTATATGCCTCCCACAAGGTAGCACTAGATGTATCTCCCCCGCCACCACAAAGGGGGGTAATCCTATTAAAAAGTATATGTTCTAGATAATGATCTCGATCCTATGCCCCTGTACCATAAAGACCTCATGATTTAGATCCCAAAAACTCAGAACCCAAATAGAAGGGGCTCACCATCCCTCATGAATGGGTTCATAAAGAACTGCAATGCCCCATATTGCACCAAAACCCCACTGACTACTTGGTTCCCCTAAATCTCAACACAGATATTTTCCAAATCTCTTTGGTTTTTAGCTTTATCTTAACATAGACCTCAAGAAATGCTTTCCCCTTCAGCCTAAAATGTAGTTTTTGTACTCAAATCTGCTTTGGACAAACTTACTAGGCCAACTTCTACATTCCAAAATGCAAAACAGGGCCCAAAAAGTGCATGCAACCATAACAATAACCAGGGTTTTACCCTAGCAAGATGAAGCCCTAATCTGAAAGTCTAATCTACCAAAATTGATGAGTAAGGTTAGGCCACCTATCTCCAACTCAGATATCTAGATTCTGATTTTTATTTTGTTTACTACAGTATCCACAAGATTTACGTCATTCTCCCCCTCTCCAAATTCTCTAACAATTTCACTATCCAAATGAATTGGATTTGGGGTCTAGAAGCCCTTCTATAAGAAAAACCCCAGTTTTTTCGTCACCCCTTGCAACCAAAACGTAGCTCAGTTTTACGAACCATCAACACTATTGAAAATACCTCACTGAGTTCTATACTGGGTAACCATTTGTTTTTTGTAATCTGACATTTCGCCCAAAAGCCATTTTTTCCATGAGGTTTCACTTTGCCACCAGCTAAAACCAAATTTCTTCATCTGAGTCGCTTGTACTCTGGTACCACTTTACCTTGGCACTTGTCCAATCATGTGTCTATTTTCGTCATGAGTAACCATTATTTACTCATATTGTTTCAGTCCCCTTTATGCCTTACCCATGTGGAAGCATCATCGAGTCACTTTTGTTCAAAGCAACCAAGATGAGTCACCCTTGCATTCATGGAGTCTATTTTGAGTCCCATTGAGTATAGTTATAGTGTTCTATCCATATTTGTTTCATATTCATCCCATTTTTCTCATATTTTTCCTCCAGTTATATTGATCTATCTTTGAAAAACCCTTGCCTCAGTAATTGACCATCCCCTCTAGAATCAAGTAAGTCGCTATCAAGTAAACCATGCATATTATGCTCTAACAAGGGAATATGTCAACCTACCACTGATCTTTTTCCTTCCATTATCATCCATGGCGTCAGTCCATTAGTCACTTTACTATGATCCCTTGTGCCTTTGTTGAAGATTCCTCATTTCCACGACTCTAGCGGGCCCTCTTCTATCGACGTCAACACATTTATTCTAGAAGTGTGGTTTAGATGGAGCTATACCTTTGTTCTAACTTTCATCATTGTTCAGTGCATTAGATCAAGAAAAGGGAATAATTATTTCCCTTTGACTTGGTTTTTTATTTTGTGCTCAACTCTAGCTCATTACCCCATGATTAAGAATCATACACTTGATGGTCTGGTGATCCAACAAGCTATACCCATGTTTCTTGGGTATGTGAGAGATGTTGCAGACCTCGTGAGGTGGTGGCCCTTCAAGTATCTCCCCACACGCCCAAATGACAACATATTAAGGTCCAACCTCAGATGTAGTTCCACAGATTTGATGGGTTCAGTTTCAGCTGCTTGCAACATGCACAACATGCATGTCTCCTTTAGTTGATCCATTTAGATATTCACAACCTTTTTCTCTTTAGCAGGGTTTCTTTGGTTGTGATTCCCCATCACCATGTCAACTTGAGGAGAATTGTCTCATGTACTTAGATGTTATTGTATTCATTCTTGATCTATGTTTTTCTAGAGACATTATGTTTAGTGGATCCAATGTGTTCTTTTCTGACCCATTGATGCCAAGATATCATCTATCATATATCATATACTTTGTTTCTCAGATCCACATTGATGGGCGCACCATTGTAATTTGTAATCAGTTATCTCGGTGGGTATGATTATTCTTCCCCTGCCTCATTTGAGATCATGTACTCCAAAATGAAAGGAGACTTATATCAAATTACTAGGTCTCTCCCCCTCGATTCCTCTGTCCTTCCTTGCATTGCTTCAATTGTATCTCTCTCTCCCTCTCTCTTCGACTCCTCTTTGGTGTCTCGTGGAAGTGTAACCAACAATGTATTTTGGTCATATGATTTTCTCCTAGCACTCATACATTGAGGAGAAATATGTTATCACCTACAAAGTGATCACCTAGCCATTTATAACTAGGTGGATGAAAATACACCATGTAGGATTAATTTTACCATAGTAAAATCACTTTCACCATGGGAAATAATTTAGTAAATCTTTTTTATTAAAATATTTTTTTAATTAAAATTAAAAAAACCCATGAGAATAATTGAATAAATCATTATTTATTTAATTTTCTCTAGGAATAAGTATTAAATCATTATTTGATAATTATTCCTTGTCAGATTTGACTACATCACCTAGGAATAATTAAATAAATCACTATTTATTTATTGTTCCTTAATTCTATTTTTGGAATAATTGTTAAACAAATATTTAATAATTATTTCAATTTCACACATTTCTTAATCCTCAAAAATTAATTAATAAACCATTTTATTTGTTAATTACTTCTAATAAATTTATTTGACCATTTTGAATATCTTTCCCCTCTCCAAAAGATATAACAAAGTATTCCTAATGGTTAGATCTTGATTTGGTCAATAGTATTTTATTATTTTCCATTTTGAGATCAACCCAATACTTTGTTATAAATAAGAGGTTTTACCATTCATTTTTCTCCACAATCACTATCATCTCACCACTATCATCCTCTCACATTTGAGCTCCCATTTGAGTTTCATTCTTTGCTTTTGGTTTTTCACACATTGAGAGAGAGAAAAGATCATTGAAGCACAAAGACATCAAAGGACCCATCCCATGAAGGGGCATTCATAGACTCTTGTTGTAAATCTCCTTCACTATTTTTTTTAATAAAAGATCATCCATTTCAAATGTATTCTTATATTGGGTTATTGTATTAGTTTTTCTTGTCGTTTCATGTTTTTCAATCGCATACAATCTTTTCGCTACAGGGTTTTTTTTGTTTTATTATTGCATATCTGAAACATAAACAACCACATATTTTTTTAGGGTAAGTAATCATCAGTTACTTAAGTGAAGCATATTTCGTATATCTTACCAAAATATTTACACTAACAGTAGAGCTGAAGTTGTAGTTGAAAGAAATGATTGACAAAGGATACATTAGGCCAAGTGTATCATCATGGGGTGCAACAATGTTTTTTGTGAAGAAGAAGGATGGAACTCTTAGGCTATCATTGCTTACAGACAATTAAATATGGTAACAATGAAGAACAGGTATCTGTTGCTAAGGATTAATGACTTGTATGATAAATTGAAGGGAGTAGCAGTGTTCTCGAAGATTGATCTGAGATCAGGGTTCCATCAGGTACACATTAAAGAAGAGGACATTTACAAGACAACTTTCTAGGAAATGAACGGGTATTATGAGCTTTTGTAGTTGCTTTTAGTTTGTAGTTTCTTTTAGACAGAGGTACATTACTTGCGGCATGTGGTTTCCAAGAAAGGAATAATAGTGGATCGAGAAAAGATAAGGTCTCTCATGGGAAGCTCCTACGTATGTGGATGAGGTAATATCATTCATGGGATTAACAAATTATTATACGAGGTTTATCAAGAACTTCTCACAAATTTCTTATCCTATTACATATTTGCAAAGGGAAGGTAAGAAATGTTAATGGACAGAGGAATGTGTAACAAGTTTTGAGAAATTGAAGCATTTGTTGATGAATTCTCTAGTTCTAAATATTTCAGATTTGGACAAAGAGTTTGTGGTATGTACATATGCTTGCAATAGAGGACTTGGTGGAGTCCTTATGTAGGAAGTATAGGTGGTATGGTATGGATTATGGAAACTGAATGAGCGCAAGCAGAATTATCTCACACACGATCTTGAGCTGGAAGAAATCATCCATGCATTAAAGATGTGGAGGAACTATCTTCTTGGAATGAGGTTTGTATTGATCAACGATCAGAGTGGATTGAGGTATCTATTTAACCAACAAAATATATATTAGGTAAGATATATGGTTGGACACAATTAGTGAGTTTGACTTTGAGATCTTGTACATTAAGGGAAAGGAAAATACAAGTGGAGATGATCTTGGCAAGAGAGTACAGGTGAATCACATATCAACTATGACCTCTTATGGGAGAAATCTACTAGATCATATATTATAGGCAAGAAAACTGGATGACAAGTGATTAGGCACAAGTTACAATAGGGTATAGGTGATCAGAATGTGTACTATCATCTTAAGACAGATGGTTTGAGGGACACGATATATGTGTCGAATGAAAATCAGCTCAAGAATACTATCTTGCAAGGTTTTCATGCAAAACAGTGTTTAGGACACCGAGTGATCCGGATTTAAATAGGAACGCAACAAATTATAGAGATAACCATATACACAAATATGCAGCGGAAATAATACTTCATTTCGTTAATAGAAAATACTGAAATATGCTTACAATCAGAAATGGAAATAAACTAGCTAGGGCGATGGTAGCTTATCTCTGAGAAGAGCTGTGTTGGCTACATGCCTCTGAACTGTCTTACAATGAGGCTCGAAGGCCTATTTATTGTTGAGAAACAATGAAAAACCCTTAACATTCCAAAACCTAACCCTAGGAGAT
>APFE030281675.1:0-11185 GCA_000404065.3 Pinus taeda | reverse complement strand
ATCCCTTATGAGCCATTGAGTGAGGGGTGAACACCCTCACGAGCGTTTAATAATAAAATTAAACGTTTGCTGGTTTTCACCCTACGGGGTTTCCAGGGTATATCAGTGTTCAATGGTGTGATTGCCTTTTGTGTGAGTTGGTTGATGTTGAATCCTTGATGATGATGTTTCATTAATTGATGTGATAATCATGATGTTCTAGTACGTGATTAATTGATATGGTGAAGGAAATTATGAAATGGATGCAAGGATTCATGAGACAGTTTATGTTATTACACTACCACAGTGGTGGTTAATGGTTATGAAACTTACTGTCTTTTATGGCAATTTACTTGGTCTACTAATGAATATTATATCCAATGGTTAATGATGAATTGTGGAGTTGTGAATTGATTAATTACTTGTGGTAATTTGTATAAAAAAATTCTAACTCCCTACTTTTACATGCGAGGTTACTGGGGTATGTTACAAGTGGTATCAGAGCTAAAGGTTGCAGTACTGGCGCCTTTGGGAATTGGTAAGCGGAGAAGAAATTGAGGTACGCCACCAGTGGCATTAACTCAGGTATGTGTTTAACCATTCACATATTGACTTGTGTAGTACTCTACCTTCGGCATGATATGTGTGAATCATGTTTATAACTGCTTTGAGTAGTAAGTAATAAAGTTGTTGCGTAACTATGTTCATGACATTGGATTCCTGATGATGATAAAAGACAATGAAACTTTTGTCGCACTTCAGAAAAATATTGAACACTCATTACACTTATGAAAAATCTTGAACACTCATAGACGAAAGTGAAAATCAACAACCCACTTTTGATTTGCAAATATGGTGATAACAATGATGTATTTATTAAATAGGATTGATGTTGCAATGAACTAATTTTAATGAGTCAATGCATGAATGTAAAATATGGGGATGTCCTTGGATTTGATGATATGGTGTTTAAAAAAAAAAAAAGATTGTGCAAGACAAGCAGGGGCAAGAGCCAGTGCATGCGCAACGTCCACCTGAAGACAGTCATAAATATTTACCAGATGTGGTGCATAGAATAAATCTTCAAAGGAAATATCAAGACGGAGTAGGAGGAGGAAATAATTGGTACTTATGGCAATGCTTTGCACTTCAACCATCATTTTGGACCCTCTGTACATGATTTCTCATCTGTGAGGCCCTCGTCGAGCTCCGTGGTGGTGTAGCATAATGAAGAGAAAGTGAAGAGCGGTTTTGACATCGGGATCATGCGGTGTGGAGGCTACAAAGAAAAAGATAAGTATCTTGCTCGATTCTCTTGAATTAAAATATGTGCATGTTATTATATTTACAATATTGCATTATGAGAAGATAGTTATCGTAAGTTTTGTTCCGGGTTTTCCAGATTTGTAATTGTCTATTTCTGTGCTATTTGATATGGATATTTTGGCACGCAGTAGAAAACTTTATCTGCTTGAATAGACTTGATTGTAATAACTAATTTTTTATTCAGTCTTGTCATAGATGCTTGAAGATGATTGGTAGTTGAGATTGGTTAGTATTGTATGACTAGCCAATAAAACTTATATGCATTAATTGCATTGGATTTAAGATTATTACAATTCGTAAACAAGTGATGGTTTGATTAGTGTCACATGCGTGGAATGTGTGTATGATGATTCTTACTCTCTCTGTGCTATAGTTCCAGTTGTTTATGAGAAGAGTTCTTAATATTATTCACCGTGAGAATGCTTGATGAATAGTATATGCTTATGTCTTAATAGACTTAATGATGTTCCCCCTAATTCTTTAAGATTCACTAGCACGGTATGTGTTTATGTTAATCATTACTTGTTGTGAGATAAAAATCATTTGAGAATCTATTTAATGATGGTTGAATTTATCTCTACTATGGGAATGACGAATTCTTATGCATGTTGCATTCTAGTGTGAAGTTAATTGTAGAAGCATGTTCAGTGGGTAACATTTCTAGGACCCATTCATGGTAGAATTACATGTGACAATTATTCATAAATAGACTACATGTGTTAATGAAGTTATTAGTAAACTCTAACTACCTTCCCCAACTGTAGATGCTTTCAAAGGAAAAAGGAAGAAAGGAGAAGGGAGAAGACCATGCTGTAGGGACAGACGGAGAAGGGAAAAGAATCGGCAAGTCTGGTGATGACCAGATAGCGCTTGATGTGCATGTAAGTATTCCTTTGACCATGCTTAAGGAGTTGGAAAATGATAACTATAGTGTGTTGATGTTAGTGATTTTCGTAATGTCTCCTTGAAGTCATTATTCTGAAATGGTCACGTAGTAGTGATAAGATAGTTGTTGCATCTAACATCAAGTGGTAACTCTAGTGCATGTGTGACACTTAGGGGATCATGCTTCTAATTGCATAGTAGAGGAATTGCTTCCGATAAGGGTAGTTTAATTAGTTAGCTATGCATGTTGAACCAATGATTGGTCAGAACACCTTGATTATTCTTAATTATATTAATGATGCATGGCCAATGCTGGCCATAGTAAACGTAAGATAATATTCCATTAATGATGGTATGGATTAAGACAACAGACTACGGGAAATTGGAAATGTTTAGATCATTAACTCAACTATTGTTGACAATTATACTTGCATATGCTTTTATACATGACGATATTGTATGCATGAAAAAATTTGGAAATTGAATACTTGTTAACTGATGCATATTTATAACCGACGTTGCTGATAGGATTAAGTAGCGGTAGCTTAATGGAAACAAGAAAACTCATCACATAAATCGTTGCAATGTGAATTGCAATCATAAATGAGAAAGAAGAAAGTTATATGATATGCATGAATTGTGTTATTTAGAATCTGAGTGCATACAACATGTTTGAGAAATATATTTCCCATCAATCTAGATGTTGTGGACCCATGATGAGGGTTAAGTGTAAATGCATGGTGTGCATGCATGTATATTTTGTTTATGATAATGTTCATATGGTTCATTACGTAAATTACTTTAGGAAAGAATGATAAAAGAGAAATTTAACATGCAAGATAGTTGCAGATAGTTGTGAAAGGCTAGAATGCCTTGGGTTGATGACAGTTTCCTGCTCGTAGGGGTTGATGGTACTTGTCTGCCCGAGTTTGGGTTGATGGCAGTTACCTGCCCGGAGGGGTTGATGGTACTTGTCTGCCTAGATCTCCTCTCTATAGAATTCTTGAGCTGGTTGGCCAGTGGAATTCCACGTTAGACCTGGTAAGGTCTCTATCCAAGAAATTGTCTGGATGTGAAAATGACTCAATTTGGTTGTGGAAACTAGTTTCCATGGGTTGGGAATTCTTTAGCCTATTGTGGTTCTCATAGCTAAAGGAATTAACTAATCGGCATCGGCTATATGTTGTGTTAAAAATGAATTTTACATATAGTTGTGTGAAATATGTTATACACATTTAACCGGAAATGAGCTTAGTGCTCAATAAGGCGTTATTGGAAATTTTAATTCCTTTGTTGTATTATTAATCTTGTGAATGTCTTGGTAGGGGCTAAGAAAATTTTTGCTTGATGCAGTAATTGATTGTTTTGATGATTAGAGAGCTAGGCGCTCTTTTGGTACCTTTAGGGGTACTTTGTGGACGTCTTTAGTGAGAATTATTTTAGTATGCTTGTGGAGCAGTGATGAGCTCTTTAAGGTACTTGTAAAAGTACTGTGATTTAAAAGTCATTTAACATTGCACAATAGATTGATAGTTAAAAGTATTTCATTTGACTCGAAATATTATCACTAATGCGATTGAATTTGTTAGCCATACATAACAGGAATTACTTACCATGGAGGGTTGATGGGTTGTCCAACCACTATTAAAATGCTTACGTGAAAGAACTCATGATTTTCAAGAGTAGATGGTAAGTAATGGTAAGTTGACATAGAGAATTGTTTATTAAGAATTTGAATACGGGTCAAGTAATGGAAATCAGAACTTGCATATTTTTGCAATTATGAATGCTTAT
This sequence comes from Pinus taeda, assembly GCA_000404065.3. Lineage (NCBI taxonomy): Eukaryota > Viridiplantae > Streptophyta > Pinopsida > Pinales > Pinaceae > Pinus > Pinus taeda. Next base: position 7,201 of record APFE030281675.1, on the reverse strand, counting down.
AACTATTGATCTTTCTTATGTTATAACATTACTATTTTGTTTATTGTCATTTCTTGGAATGAAATATCTGATAAAGAGCAAGGATCACTTTTTGTGCGGTTTTGATGTTCATATCATGAGTAAGATCTAAGGTTCCACCGATAGATGAACACCGAGGACGGTGTTCTTGTTAAGGGGGGAGTATGTAATATCCCTATCATAAATAACCATAACCCTGCGTAAAAGTAATTCAAGATTACGAATTAGTTATTAACTGATTCTTGGCTGTTGTGGAACTGAACGAGAATGAAGGAAACGAGGGAAGGCGTGGAGCATATGGGGAGAAAGGTAGGAGCGGAAGCCATGACTATTCCGGGAGAAATTATCAAGAACTCAGTTGTTGAACAAAGAAGTGGGGAATGAAGTCTTGCTGCCTTCAAAAGCTCTTCTGATCTAGTAATGACATTACGGACTGTCAGGAAAGATGCCTATGATGTTGTTGGGAGCTTAACCATCCTTCTATCCTCCCTTCGCCTCGCTCTATCTTAGGTATCCGACAGCTCTATAGATCACATGAGGTTCTACACTGATGTTGCAGGCCAAGTGCAAGAATTCGCATCTGATGCAACACATGGGAAGTTTATCGGTTCAACTATTGTCTCCTAACCGTGGTCAGCGGGAAGAGATATCTTGTCTTCAATATTTTCCACTGGTTAGAAGGGACACTATTGGGTGTTAAGTAGAGCATATGTATGGTGAGCCGAGAAGCATGCTGCATTATTTACACTGTCAAATGCACGCCATTAGTTCCGGTAGTGCCATTTAAAATCTGCAAATCTGCCTGTTGGAGTGTGGCAAAAGTACAGATAAGTAACTTGCAAATTACGAGTTTATTCACTTGCTTTTTGAAAAGATAAGTATAAATATATTATTTGCATTCTATTTCTTCAAAAGAAAAGATGCAATAGGAATAGGAATAATTATTGCACATAAAATCTAAGTAAATGGTTATTCTTCAACTAAGATTGGAGCAATTTTTACGAAAGTGCGTTAAAGATATTTGACAAATTTTAGAGAAACATAAGTTCACATGTTATTTAGATTTTATTTCTTGAAAAGAAAATAGGCAACATGCACACAGAATCTAAGTAAATGTGTAGATTTTATTACAAAGATTACATGTGAATCTTGTGTGTTTTTTTTTGTAAATCGGACTATTCTATTATAATACAAAAAGTTACAGAGGGTACATTATTCGACAAAATTGGCTACATGGACAATATGACATTTTGAATCTGAAACTGAGCCTGATAGGGAGGACTGTGAGACCGTCCTCGTTTCCCCAACTAGAACCATAACTATGCTGATGACTACAAAACTGAACCTACCACTCCCTGCAAAGCGAGGGAGGAGGTTGCAGACCCTGACCATACTGAGAAAGTGCTTACAGACGCTGAACTGATAAGGCAGAACCGCCATTATAGACACAGATACATATACCATGATTGACATAGACCTTGCATAAATAAACATAGACATGGACTGACTCCCATAATCGATAGGTGCAGCTTTGATGGCTTCCAAAAATGAACAGAACATAACCATACCGCCATAGAAGCCCAGACCGCGCGCCTAGGTGCGAGGATTTGGAGGCTCCTCCACCATCGGGCTGATGAAAGTGCCGTGTGGCTCCTCCACCACCGGGCAGCCGTAGGAGTCTGAGGCACTCGTGTCGGTGTGAGGCGCAACGTTCCTCTCAGGCTCGCTTGGTCCAGCTTGGTTCCTCGCCACCTCACCCGCGGCTTCCTGAGACTGTAATTGCTGATCAGGAACAGGGGATGGTGGCCTTGGATCAGCTGGGGCACCAGGTCGGTCTTGGTGCTCGCATTTCTCAATGCGCACTGAGAAGAAATACACAGCATTGTCCAGGATGCAGGGGAACATGAAACGGGCTAATGGATGCTCTCCAAAGGGACATACTACCGACCTGCCCCGCCCTCTCCCTCGCCCTCTCCCTGTGCGAGCTTGTGGGGAGAGAATTTCCTCTGAGGACGCAGAGGACTGTGGAGACGAGGCTCTTGCTCGGGCTCTGCCTCTTGAGCCACCACGCCGACAGGCTCCCCGTTGTCGTTCTCGTGGCATGATTCCACGCCAAAACTAACCAAAGGACACAGACTCTTCCGGAGCTGGATGTCGATGCTTGTCTCCCAGGACAGAGGCCAGGCCTGATACAGAACCACACCCAGAGAGATTAACCCAGCTAAATGACCCGACCCGCACCCAGAAAATACAGTACGCTCTAGAAATGCCCCTCGAAATAGGACCTCAGGAGACAGCAATGCTGCACAGTTCAAAATTCTCAAGTGTTTCAGGCTTGCAACCAAGGCCTCAAGAGCTGAGGGCCGAGGTTGATGGACAATCTTTCTCTTACCCCGGGCAGACATCCAAGAATTGAATACTCCTCTCCCTGACGAGACCAGACAACTGGACAACTAGACCCCCAGAGCTTCACTCACCAGACAACCAGAGCTGCGCTCACCAGAGCTACTGTCGCGTCTCACCAGCTTATGCAGACAGTTTCCCTCACCGCTCACTCTTGAAACTAGAGAATTACTCAGCCTTTCACCCCGCTCAACCAGATAACCAGAGCTTCGCTCTCCTGAACCTCGCAAATTCTTACCCCTCAGCGTCGAAATGCAGCCTCTCGGCGGTCTAATACCTCTGCCAACTTGTGATGGCCCTCCTGCATTAACTCTGGCCGGACTCCTTCGTGAGTCTTCGGCCCATCTGTCCGGAGCTGGCGGCCACTTGTCATTGAATGACGCCGCCTGCTCATTAATTACATAGTCATTCACCCGTAGCCGGGGGAATCTTGTGTGTTAAAAACTAAGTAGATTTGTCATTTTCTTGGAATGAAATCCTTGCTAAATATAGCCCAAAATATCTTCTTGAGAAAAGAAGATGAGGCATATAAACGTCCTGAGGAAATAGCGTGAAAGTGGCCATGTTTTCTTGAATTAAAATACGTATTTGTATTTAATAAAAGTTTTTTTTTGGAAAATATATATATGCTAATTGCCTTATGATTCTAGCTAGTTTCTAAGTTCTAGTAAAATAACTATGCATTACATGCATGATAGAGATAGCTAATGATGTGCTTCTAGGCACATAGATATTCTCTTCTAACTTTCTTGAAGAAAGAGTATGTGTTATATACACATAAATATAGTTTCATTTTAGGAAAATGTGTACACTTCATGTATGAAAATGATGGCTTTTATGTGAAATCTCTTGAAACAAAAATAGAGTTTCCTACTCTTAAAAGACATATGAATAGTGTTCATATCATATCAAGAATCCTACTTGTTTCATGAAAAGATTATGTGCATTGAAGTAAAAGTAATTGTGTTAAGAAAGACACATGTTGCATGCACGTAAGGGTAGCTATTGTGATTTTGTGTGTACATAGAGAAAGTGGTCATGTTAACTTTCTTGAAAAATATAATCTCTTGAAAGATTGTCTTGTTAGATGAGTTGTGTTGACTTCTTGATTTTGATGCATAAAGGGTAAGTTAATTTTTTGTATCTTGATTTTTATGCATAAAGATGGATATCTTTAATAATTTCTCGAAAGGGAAGCTTGAGAATGCTTCATATAGGAATGTAGTGAAATGAAGTTATAATGACTTGCCTTAAGAAATAATTATGTAATTGTTTACATGAAATGTTAATAGAATTATAGAAAAGGGATTATGTGTTGCATACTTTCAAGGCGGGCTCTTATGATGGCTCTTATGATAAGCTACTGTATGCGTAAAGAATAGTCAATGTGTTCTAAAGATATATTCTTTGTATGGCTAGAAGAACTATTGGGCCATATTTCTTTAGGAAAATGATAGGTGATTACTATTATGCTCACATAACTATTATCTTAGCTTCTTGTTGAATGAGATGTGTATGCACATGAGATTTGTGTTAGCTTTCTTTAGAAATGATATATATTCGCATGCACGAAAAGGCTAAAGGTTGTGTGAGAATGCTTTATTTATTCGCATGCATCAAAAGTGATAGCTAAGGGACTAGTTCTTTTGACAACGTTTATGTAAATTTTCATGCAAGAAGATTATAACTGATATTTTAGTTAGTCCCTTCGAAGGAAAGCCTTAGTGCTTGTGCCCTTTAAGAATATGTGTAGTGCTAGTTAATATGATTATTTATAAATGTAATCATGATGCCAATGTTGATAATGAGAACATGGACTTGTAAAACTAATGATTAGTTCTCTTAAAGAGAAATATGCTTGAGTGTGAATAAGCATTGTGAAAATTAGAATAAGAATTTACTTGAAGATATGCACTAGTTAATTAGTATGTTATATTTTCTCATGTAGATGAGTAGATGTTAAAAGATCTCTTTTAGAGGTTGATTATTGATTCATTAATATTGTATCTAATCTTGTTTTCAAAGCTTGTTGACGACAGCATTGACAAGAAACGGTGGCGATTGGTACCAAAGAAAAGTGATGTTTAACATTGTGGCGGGAAAAGGATTAACGGGCCATGCAGATGAGTTAGAGTTGCAAGATCGTCCATTGCTAGAACAATCATGCCACAAGAAATGTTGTATGTGGCGGTATGTAAGTAAAATATTACATGGAAACTGTATTAGCTTTTAGCTAGTTATGTGACAACTTAATGATAATTCATTGTAATGATTTCATAACAATGGTTAAGGCATGGAATCCCTTATGAGCCATTGAGTGAGGGGTGAACACCCTCATGAGCGTTTAATAATAAAATTAAATGTTTGCTGGTTTTCACCCTACGGGATTTCCAGGGTATATCGGTGTTCAATGGTGTGATTGCCTTTTGTGTGAGTTGGTTGATGTTGAATCCTTGATGATGATGTTTCATTAATTGATGTGATAATCATGATGTTCTAGTACGTGATTAATTAATATGGTGAAGGAAATGATGAAATAGATGCAAGGATTCATGAGACAGTTTATGTTATTACACTACCACAGTGGTGGTTAATGGTTATGAAACTTACTGTCTTTTATGGCAATTTACTTGATCTACTAATGAATATTATATCTAATGGTTAAAGATGATTTGTGGAGTTGTGAATTGAATAATTAATTGTGGTAATTTGTATAGAAAAAATTCTAACTCCCTACTTTTACATGCGAGGTTACTGAGGTATGTTACATACAACCTCCAACTACTCCACGCCATCTTTCCAACATCTTTCCACAGCTCGCTTAAACCAACTCCGCACAGCCCTGTTATTTTCTCCCATTTTAATTTTGAATTTCAAAAACCCCGCATAACTCACTCATTGAATACCTCAAAGACTAGCTTTGTTTTTGTTTTGTTCCTTTATTTTGCCCTATTCAAGCAGGGTTGTTTTATGCCCTATTCAGTTTACTCCTTTTCAAAGATAATCAGCATCTTTGTAGCAGTCTCTCTTAGATTTACGGCAACCCTTTCTTCTTAACTATGATACGCAGTCTTCTGTGATGCGTATGTTATGGGCGTGGGCAGTTCATTCATTGACATATAGTTGCAAGATTTGTGAGTGAAAACTCAGTTCAAAGCCCTTTTTACGCCGTAAGGCGTTTCCATCTGAAATGAATGACCCCAGCAGCCCCCGTGTCTTGTTGTTGACCATAGATTTGTGGTGTTAGACAATTGAATGAATCATGGTCATTGATCCCACTGATCCAGAACTGAATGAGGAAGCGGACGGATGCACAGTGATATTCGGATGGAGACAAACGGACGGAAGTGGACGGACGGGGACAAACCATCGTGGGAGACAAACGGCCATGGCAATGGCGAATTCGCATTGGAAAGGTATCACGATCTTAAATTCACGGCCTTGGAAGATGGTGGGGACTCCTCTTTATTTTCTGTTACCAGGTCAATGTTTCGAATTTCCCCTACCAGTGGTTAACGGTCCCTGAAATCTTCTAAACAAAACTAGATTTATACGCCCCCTAGTTTGTGTTCTTTTTAGGCTGGTAATGGCGACCCTCTATTGAATTGATTACTGTTGCTAATTAGTATGCCCACGACATGGTCACTTTATTTTACCCTGCAACTGTTTCGTTGTTTTTTTTCATTTCATTCGAGCATTTTTAAAGACCCAGTGTTGCCTTTAGTTGTATACTGGGCAGTATATAGTAACCTTCCGTATTTCTAAATTATCTTGGTATGACATCAGACCACCTGCTGATTAATCATTGTAGATAGCAGTGATACGCTTGTTAATTCGATGGTTTCCCGTGTTTGTATACCTCTTATAAGTTTTCAGTAATACCTCTGCGCTATGTAATGTGATTACTCTGTTTTTCTATATACTGATTTCAGTTGTTAATATTAAAGTCTCTGCTCTGTTCTTAGTATTGTTTTAAGTTTATTTGATAGATATATATATAGATGCATGTAAATACGCCACCTGGTTTGTGTTCTTTTTAGGCTAGTAATGGTGACCCTCTATTGAATGGCTGAGTTGGCTGGTGAAGGATTGTCAACCTGGGGATTCTCTGGTGTTTCATTATTCTCGGCATGGCTCTCAGCAAAAAGATTACACTGGTCATGAAGTTGATGGCTATGACGAAATGCTGTTGCCTCTTGACTTTGAGACGGTGGCGATGATTGTGGACAATGAGATCAAGGATACGCTGGTAAAACCCCTTCCTCCGGGAGCTCGACTGCATGCAATCATCGATGCTTGTCATAGTGGCACTGTTCTAGATTTGCCCTACTTCTGCGTCTTCAACCCCAGGTCACTACTTCTAAGATTCAATCCATGTCTGGTTCTCAACTTTTCTTTAGCAGTATATCCATCTATTTTCTAAAATGAATTGTTATAATTTTATTATGCTAACAAATTTAGCGGAGGAAAATGTGTGTGGGAGGACCGTACACCTCAAAATGGTATGCGCAAAGGAACAACGGGAGGTGAAGTGATATCTTTTACCGGATGTGATGATGACCAGACCTCTGCAGATACTAAGGTAAGATTATCTTTAAGAGGTTAAGATATTTTGGATAATGAAATATTTTGGAAATATGGAAGATAGGAATAAAATTAATCATGGGTATACTGGGAGAAAAGTGAGAGTGAGTGATGAAGCTTCCGTCCCTAACACATATATGTTTAAAAAATGAATTATTATTATTATATACTTATATAAAATATTTATATATAAAAT